>BDMR012750661.1:0-12634 GCA_002091895.1 Caridina multidentata
ATAACTACCAACTCGTCAATAAAATTCACATCTCTTTTATTGCCTCCTTCTCAATAGAGTAGATTTTTTTTTAATGCCTTTTTCTTTCAGGTATTTCAGCCCGTTCTTCTTGTCAGTTTTGTATCTGTCTCTCTCTCTCTCAAATTCCAATTGATCTCAAATCTCCGACACAGATGTAGTGTAAGTCCTCTTTCTAAATTGATCTGAAATAAGAAGTCACAAACAAATAAACAAACATGCAATGCAAAAATCAGAGATAAGCAACTAAAACAGATCTTCAATGAGACAAGAAAATTATGTAAAATTACAAGAAATGCAGCAGAGAAAACTAAAACAGAACACCACAAAAAATCACAACTATATAATCTCAAAAAATGAAATCAACAGATGATCATACAGATAAATACAATGAGTCTTGTGTCATCAAACTACTGGTAAAGCGAGTGCATATAAACAACGACAGAAAACAAAGGTGAACACTAACAATAAAGCAGTGCTACAGAAAAAAAAAATAATCAAACATTTGCTCATGAAACACAGTGAAAATCTGCAGACATATATGAATATACAATGAACTCAAAATGGAACACAAAGTGGACTTAAGTAGCTTTCTTATTCCTCATACTTAAATTATCTACATATATTATGTAGACAAACATTTTTATTCTATTTTTACGGAAGTTCATTATCATGACCTAAATTATTTTTTTATATTTTATATCTTTTTTTGTATTTTGTATGAGCAATATTGTCCCTCTGACACTTACATGAAGTTCACACTAATTTTTAATTTCAAGTAATATAAAACAAGTACAGTATAGCATCTGTGATATCTCTATATCTGGTTTTCTATATAAAGGATAAAAATATAGATTTCAAACACATTATTGTACTGATAGAGATCTACAACTGGTATATAGCAAAGCCTATATTGAAAATAGTAAAAATACATTACTGATATTTAAAATGAACTACTATGCACTCAAGTTTTATATACAGGATGGAATTTTACAAGAAAATATGTAAATTCACTATCTTTGTTAGAAACATTTAATCGACTTGATTCTACAGGTATATGCAATAAAAAAAAACAAAAAAGGCAAAAAAGCACACAAATTATGGCAAAATTTACACAAACACCTTCAACATGCAACAGGGATGAGATATGACTCCAGCCAAATAAGGGTTATTTAAAGGATAGATTCCTAAATTTGCATAGTGTACCACTCATATCTTCCAGTTAAAGCTAATGGAATATATTTTCTTTTGTTTCTAGCTGAAGACAAATATTCTTGAAATACCGTACACTACCTAAGTACATCTCAAACAAATCGCGAGTACCGTAAGTTTTGTTTGCACAACTAAGATTTCATCTCCCAAATAAACAAAAAGTATTTCTTTCTGTTTGGTCATTATTTGAAGAGGACAGAGGCCTGAACTGTCATAATATAAAACTGATTTAGTAGAAAGTTTAAAGTAAATAGCACACTTCCAGTTTATGACAGTGTATTTCTCCTCTTAATCAAAGAACTCTGTGCACATCAAGAATAACACCCAAAAAGCAGATAAATTTAATACTGTTCATCTTCTTATTATAATGTAAATTGAATACATTTCCTATTATCACAACAGTAAATGTGTTACCTGCAGCTGATATTAAAGATGGAAGTCTGGTACAATGACTTATACAACATCTATTATCGCCAATAAAACTATAATACAAAAACCCTCTACAATATTACCGTATAATCAAGATATAGCTGCCCCAATTTTTTGTGAGCACCTGCTGACAACCTATGAATTAATCTAGTAAAGCAATTTGCGTTTTCTCAAACCAATGAAGATGATACCAATAGCAACTATAATGCTGAAATACTGGAGTTCACTCATACAGGCTAAAGTTACTGAATATCTTATTAAACCCAAATTAAAGACCTGAAGCTTTACATGAGACATACAATACTTTCACATACAATTCTACAGAGTATTTATAGAATACTTGACTGGAGATTGGAATATAACAATCTGAGAAAAATAACTTCCTGTGAAACTTAATAATGTAGGAAAAATAACTGACTGAAAAGCAGTCAAGAAACAGAAATAGGTATGTAACTTGAACAATTTTTCTTACCATCCTCAGATTGACCTGGCTCTGAGTCTACATCATCATGTGCTTCAGAAGGAGCATCCAAAATTTCAGCCTCCAAATCAATTGAGTCCCGAGATATGTACTTTTCATAAATCTGACCACCATCATTAGGGAAAATATCTTCGCTGAAGATGATAATATTCTTGATTAACTCATTTACCAGATTCTGGAATTGTACCTAAAATAAAAATGTTTTTTTAAGAAATTTAGTATTTTCTTCGTAGATCTCTATTTTGATTTCAGGTTCTGTGTACACGCTAAGCTATAAGGTAAGAGCAGTATCTTCAAAAGAATTCAGAAATAAGTATATTTCAAATCAAGTACTTACCTGGTCCTTGTCATCAGGTATAGGCACCAAGGTGGGACCAAAACAGATGGCTAAATTGTATGGATCCATCATATTCTCATCACTGAATTCAGACAGGCTGTGGTTAAAACAAAAATAAGTAATATGAGAAGTCTCTTTCTTTTATCTATACAGCAATGCACAATGCTATGAGCTATTTTTCTGTTTTCCACAGAAGCATCAAACATCAGTTACTACCAACAGAAACTGCAGTCTTTCTAGTTTTACCAGTGTGTGATTTATTCTAATGAACTTTACTACAAATTCTGACTGATGATGACTCAATTAAACAGTGTTGAAGTCAAAGATGACAAACTTGATATCATTCCACCCAGTATATTCCAACCAAGAATAATGCTAATTAAAATGAATTTTTTCTGCTCTGCCAAAAAATATAGCTAAGAAAATCACCTGAGAGTTCATATTTAAATATTAAGCCACTACAGTAACTTAAAACTGACATTTTAACCTGCCTAATGTTTCCGCAAAATAAAACTTTTGAAAAAACAATAGATTCAATCTGTTGTGAAGAAAAACTAAAACGAACTGATTAGCTAAATACATATAGTACATGAAAGATAATATTTCACTTAAATTAAACATAGAGGTAATGCTATACACCCCTTTTTGAGGGATATATATAGATATATATAACAAATACTCCATGGATAAATCTTAATGGGTGTCCACTTGAGCCTGGCTTTTGCGATGGGGAATCCATAAGAACAGGTGGGTCAAACAAAGTTATGAATTATCAAAAAGTAAGGTACTCACTGGTTGAGGAATGCAAAGAGGTAGCGCAAGACAACGAACATTGGCCTGGGAAGACTAGTTACCACATCTCTCATCTTCATCACAAAGTCATGTTTCTTTTCCAGCTCTGGAGATAGACACAATATCATATTCAATACCATGAGAACTGTTCAGGGTCCATCAGGTATGCAAAATTCTCCTTACCCCACTAATCTTACCATAACTTATCAAAACAATGTAAAGCAATGCAGTAGCCATAAAATTATATAAATTTAACAAATTTTACTCATAGCTTTGATGTACAATATGAAAATTTATAATGCTGGACATCAACTTAGAGAATTTACTGTATATAAAGACACAAACGTTTCTTTATTTCAGATTATATGTTACCACTGCTTGCTTCTGATTGCTGTAACAAAGATGCAAGGCTTTTATTCCCTGCATATGTGCAAAATAACATATGTAGTTGATATCTGATCAATTTAGAAAATCTCTTGTGACTTTTACAGCATCAAAATCATACTAAGGATACGACAAATCTAACAACAGTATTTGCAGGTGCTGTGCTATGCTTACGAGCAATTTCCATGAACTGGTCAAAGAAGACAGTAGGGAAGAGAGGCTCACGGAGCTCCCTAAGGTATAGCTTTAAAACACCAGCTACACTATTAATGTCTGATGCATCTGTGACATCTGCTAGAGGGTCTTCCATGCGCTCAAATGACTCACGGAAATTGTTAATCTCCAATTGGGATCCTGACACTCTAAAGATGCCTTGATGATGCAAGCCTGTAATAAGCAGCAGTAATACAATACACTCTTGACAAGAAACAGGACAAGATAAAATTTATATTTAAACAAAAAATTCCACTGAAGAACAGTTAACTAGAACACTATATGCTCAAAGACTTGCAAGGTGCATCAAGAATATACTGCATATGTATCACCATGATATACATACCATAAAGATTAATAACCCTGATACAGGATTTCATAATAAGTGGTATGTCTTGGCCAGTAGCTTCCAAATACTCTTCTAAGGAACCACCGAACAGCTTGGGTTGACCCATCAAGGGATTACGACCAATGCGACGTCGACGAGGTTTATTCTCCAAATTCCTGTAATAACAATACCTGGTGTACAAACTTTTTTTCTTGCTATACTACAGTTACAATTACATGTATTAGCACAATATACCAAATAAAATATTTTTTATACAAACATTTAACTGTTAAATTAATTTTGAAAATATATTATTAGACACCGGTCTAAGCCCTAAGATTCTTGTGATCTACTATAACCATTTCACATCGACAGATTATTGATGATCACGATTTCTAGAGTAACAGTGTTCAAGCTTTTTTTTTCTTTTGGCAAACACATTTCTTTCACTTACACAATAATTCAAGCCAACAGATAGGTTAGATTTGTGTAAAGTGAACTGCTGTTATTTGTCATGCTTTGTTTCATTAGAATTTAAAAAGGAACACTGAATTAAGCTTTGGTCTTGAAAAGATTTTTTTTTTTTACTGAACACTTTCATTTTACTGTACGAAGGAAGTTTAATTCCAGACATAAAAATAATGAGACCAAAGCTCTGCAAAACTTGATGTTAAGTAAAGTACAGGATGTTTTCGTTTTCCTTACTGTATACTGAGTTTATTAGTTTTCATACTGCCATTAAATCAAAGTTGCTGTACTTCCTACTGGTTAGCAATATGGATGAGCCACTTCCTTAGACATTACAATAATCTATGGGATATTTCTTTAAAGGCTTCAAGCAACTGGCAATTTCACTTCTTTATTATCTATTTCTCCTATTTACTCCAATTAAATATATAATATATAAAAATATCTATTAAAGAAATGGTAACCTAGACATAGTTTTAATATCAATAATATCTGTACTCAGTGTGTATAGACCTTCTCTTTGCTAACAACTCCTGCTGACTGATGCATCAATATCAGCAAGGTTATACTTTTTAATTACCTTGTTGGTGTTGGAGAAGATGTGTTCTGATTCTCAGCACCCAAAGCCCTCCTCATCAACTCGTATCTGGCCTGTAGTCGCGCGATTAGGTTGCTCCCAAGCGTGTATTCTCGGAATTTCTGTAAAACGTCAGTCAAATAGTCATAACAATTTGCAAAAGCTCAGGAGTGAAACGTCAGACCAATGCATATTCTTGAATGATTCTGAATAATAGATATCACTCTTCTGGTCTTCATACTAAAATATGTTTACGAACCCAATCTTAAGACTAGGGTTCTTCGCATACACTTATCCACGTGAACTTTATCTGACCACTCGGGCTCTTCACTCACAAATACGGCATGTGTATGAACTTCATTTATAAAGTTCATGAGTGATATGCGTATGAAATGTATAGACAGTCTACCTAATAAAAGATTTCTTTATATACTGTATATACAAGAAAACTGTCATCATTCTTAATGGTTAAATATGGTAGTATTACCATTGAAAACTACTAAATTCTAATCATGGAGAAAACAGTGTCATTTGACTGTCAGTACAAAAAATGGTATAAAATATACTTTGTTCTAATTTCCTTCACTAGGTGTCCTTTATCTACCATCATTAATCACCCTTAAGCTAGACAAATATTTTCTTCAAGTGAAGAGTATCAGATATAAATACTGTATATACTTTTCTTTGACCATTTACCAACTCAGCTTTCACAAAGTTAAAGATGGTATACTTCACAACAGTTACAGGATCACCTAAAAATCTGTGGTCACTTCCATGAAACTGCAAAGAAGACTATCCAATTCTTTTTAAAGGAAGAAACTACTGAAGGAGAAACATTATACAAAAGAGACATAGAGAGTTCATGAAATGATATCAGATTTAATCAAGTAAATTATTAGTAGCAGAAGGCAGCAAAAGTATTTGCAGAGACTTGCTTTATTTCATGTTCACTGAACACTGTCATACTAAGTGGACTTAATTGTAAACTTTGCGGGCTGTAAACAAAGCAAAAAACAGTATCCTTAAATGTCTGTGCCAGACTACTTGACAAAGCCAACAAAAGATGGTGCAAAGTGCTATGGGGTTACATCTGATACAGGTAACCACATTTTTTTTACTTTGATTTGAGAGCATTCTAATGACAAATAATCTTTTTTCTTATAAAGGTTTTTGATGCACATATGCAAAGTTTTTTTTATAACAAAAGTATAAGATTAAATATATTAACTGCAGAGAGGAGTTGCCATGCACACTAAGAAGTGTGTCTCACAATCAAGACTGCCAACACAACGGTAGTATATGGATTGAATCAAATACTTCCTTTAGAAATTCATCAGACATATGCTTAAAGAGACGGTTTGGTTGATGAGTGGACACAGGAAAGAATTTAAGCTTTGGAAAGAATAGCAAAGTTTGAGTTTATGTGAAAAATAAGGTCTAGTAGACTGAATGGAAAAATACACCAACTGACAGTTTAGAATAGCTTACACGCAGCAACTGTTAAGCAGTACAAAAATAGATCAATGGTGTCATTGTTTCAACAGACTTCAGAGCTTTAAAAAAAAAAAAAACAGTAGATGCCTGTTACATGAAGTTTCATAAAAAATAAAAGTAAAATTATCATGAAGAGTAAAACTAAATGAGCCTTGTTAAAAACTTGACAATATCTTCAAGAAGAGAAAAATATAGCTTTACAATGCTTACCCCTAGATAGAAATCTTCCGTTTCCTGGCGATCTGCCTTCATTTTGATAAGCATGGATTCAGGCTGCTTATTGTCTAGCCTAGGCTCATCAACGAAATAGTGTGCAACATCATAGTCTCTAGTGTTAATCATTTCCATCAGTGTCTTTTCAGCCGTCTCTATCGTTTTCCACGTTTCCTCGGACTCTGTCTTGAGACTCGTCAGCCGGGACACAAGATGCTCATACCGCTTCTCCATCTCCTCTTGCACTTGTCGATTCACAACAACCTGGTTCACCTGCATTGTGGTGAAATCAGCATAAGTCTGGCACTGCAATGTGACAGTGCCTGTCAAAGACTCCACTGCCTGATGAACACAACCATACTATCTCTTACATCCACACATACATAAAGTTTTAAGGATTCAGTAAACAACAAATTTAACATGCAAAACACTTAAATATTAAGATCATGCTTAGATACAATACCTTTAGCTTATTACTCCACATACAAGTGCAAATCTATATTAAGAGAACAAAAAATTCAACATGTTACGGCCAAAACTTAAACAAAGCCCAAACAAAACATAAAAAAAAAATGAAAACTAATAATACCCGTTCTACATACACCTTTCTCTATTTCAACTGACATTTTCCTCAAACATTAGAAAAATATTTATCCAAGTAGTATAATTTTTCACGCCTTTACTATAAATTTTAGCAATTAGTTTTTAGAATTCTGTAAATGTATAGAATATGTACAACATGTGTTTAATTTCTTTAAATTGAAGAGCCAATGTATCCAATTTACATGTAACTAAGACAAACATCACCACGAAACATTATGCAAAAGCAAAATTTAGGCATGCATTTATAACAAACACTGCTTTAATCTCAAACTACTTCAACATTTACTTCATATATTATTAACTGGTTACTCTTTTACACTTGCTGTTTAATATTTTACTAACGTAAAATTAGCTACTTTATTTTTAATTCAGCATGTGAGAGGGAATGACAATTAATGAAGATTTTAATAACCCTACAATTAAATATCAACTGACACTGAACTAAGGTATTTATGTAACAGGTCTTTAAAATAAGATAGTTAACTGCATTGCATATCTTCAAAGCAAAAGAAGCAATTTTTTTGTTTTTTACACTCCAAAAATTAGTAAATATCAATAAATATTTTTAAATTTTGGAGAATAGGAGTTTAAATTCTTCAAAAATTCAAACATATTTGATAGAAAAGAATCTTTCATTCTTCATGGGTAGCAATTCTTACTATACAGGAAATTAGCTTTCTTAGCAAAATGTTTATGATATTCAATGGATAAATGGAATTCAAAATGAATATTTAAAAAATGGAGAATAAATCAAGATGAATGGTAATACAAAAACTGTTATCTCAAAAGTAGTACTTTGTGTACTGCTTTATTGCTTTAAAAAAGCTAAGTCTGAAACACGATAACTTCTATTTGTGAATTTCATTAACCAGCAAAGCCAGAACAAAATGTCTCATTAGCTGAAGATGAAGATGATCCCACACAAATGGCAGTCTTACTGGTAAATATTATGCTACTGATACTTCATATTTAATAACAGTCTAATCCGACTGTACCCACCTCATCACCCTTATGACCCTGGAACTCAAACTTTTTCGGTAACATGAAAGCTGCGTTATTATACTCAAGGAAGCGCTGCTTGTCTAGGCGGGAATCTAAATTGTTTATTGTCTTCTGCAGATCATCTATACTGCTCTGTAAACTCCTGCGGACACATTCCTGCGCAGACACGTGGGTAAGCAGCGCTCTGGCAATGCTACTGTGGAACCCAAAGTCCATACACTGCAAAGTATCATTAAAATATTATTTTTCTTAATGCAGTACTTATCAAAGTCATATTTCAACATCAAAGAAAATCAAAGTAAAAAATAAACATAAAATATGAGAACCAGAATAACTGTTAAAGAACGGCATATAAATAAGCCCATAAACTTACATAATATCTAAGGAATTATTTTTAATACAGTATATCATTTCTAAAGCAGCCCCTAGACTATCAGTATCACAATGCAATATTCCAGTACACCCAATATTACTGATCATCTGGACTGAAAACTGATGCACTATAAATAAGAAGTCCAAATCAATTTGATTTATACAATACAATAATATTGTGATACTACTGTCACACTGATCATCTAAGGCTGCTAGTCCTAACCTTTCCATAATTCACAGAATTGTAATATGAAAGCTACCATAATGGAAAATCTAGTTTAAAATACACAAAAAACACTTATATGGAAAAATCATATGGCATGATGCAAAACATAACCATAAAAGCAAAAACTTTCTTTTGTTACTTACATCAACAATATCTGACAGATCCTCAACAAAGTATTTGTGAATTGCTGCATTTGCAGAATCCATAGATAGAATGTATTCATTGCGAGCTTTCAGTGCCTTCAATTTTGCATCCATGTATTTATTGCTCCTCTGGAAAAATATGACATTTGAGATATAGGGAAGAAAGAGTTAAATAAAGCACATAAGTCAAAATAAACACTAATAAATCAACCTATCATCCACTTCTGTAATTTGAACGATTAGTCAGGATGAATCATTTTTATTGCAGGATCAAGTTTGAGCCATATTTCATGCAGTGCAGGTTAAATAATAATTTCATTAATACTTTGGCTTACCTTCTGAATTTCCTTCTCAATGACTCTGAATTTCTTACTCTTCTCTAGCTTTTCTTTAGGAATTGCCTGTTCCAGTTTCGATCTCTGAGCCTCAAAGTTTCGCAGCTTCGTTTCCGCATTCTTGAACTCTGTCTGATACGTGTGATACGTTCGCATCGTCGTGTGAAGTTCGTGCAGTACTTTCAACAACTCTTCGTGACTCTCGTAGCCTATTTCTCGGCACTGTGTTTTAAGAAAAGGAGATTAATCAATCCTCACATAAGAGATATTACATATCAACATACCCCAGTTATGGCATCATCCTAACATAGCTACGAGTTAGTATCTTATAATCAACACAAATATTCCTTTTGGAGACATCATGTTGAAAAACATCAAAATCTACAATATCCATACACTATGACAACTAAAAACACTTAGAAAAAATGTTGAAAAACACTGGATAATTTGTGCATGGTTAACCAGCACTGAAACAGAATTATGAAGATCTAAGAAACTACACTAACTTCTACAGTGTGTTTATGGTAAGGGAACATAGGGCACAAGGAACAGGAGTTGAAAATTTTGAATACTCTTGAAACAAACATCAGTAAAATAAGGGAACATCAATATTAAGTTTACAGTAAGTATTTCCTTCAAAGGCAGAGTGAAAGTGTCAGTTAAGCACTCTGCACTTGAAGATATCCCACATAATCTCTTATTCATACATCAAACTCAGCAAGTGATAACACAACATTACATTTACCTTACCAACTAACAACAGCAATGACCTAAAAAGTCTCCCGAGAAATTAATATAACTTTATATTGCAAAGTTAATAACTCTGCAAAACATCTTATATAAGTCTATTTAACCGTGTTACTAACACAGAAGTATGAAAATTAAGACTATCTCAACAACAAAGTTTGATACTCATAGTAACATAAAAAAGATTTTTAATTACACTTACTTATAAAGTCAGTTATGATTAAATTATATAATTTTCAAACTAATGGTAACAACATCTGATATGGGGAACACATTTCAAATAATAATGTATTAATCGGCCAATCGATGTAGCATGATGAGCCCTCCCACTGCAGTGAAAAACTCTAAATTTGTTTAGCGGCAGATAACCTCCATAACTTAAGATTCATTAAGGTCATATTCCCTCTCTAATGCTTTGCATATCAAAGATATCCTACTATTATTACTGAAACATCTTACAGCTATCAGTATTACAGCTACTTACAACACATGAAAAAGGAAAGCTTTTATATTATGAAAAAAGATCAATGCTTATTTTGCAAATATTATATATGATCATGATTTATTGTTGCAAATTTCTGCATGGGTCTGGTAAAATATCACCAATTACTGAATACAATATATTACTTATATGACACATCTGAAATCACTACAGATAATCTGTACAACATATATTCATAAACTGTAGCCTACAAACAAAGCTCTATTACTTACTCGCTTGTAGATTCTCGAGACATCATCTTGAACCTGCATGAATCTTGGAATGATGTTGTTCAGGTACACATCAGCCATAGCTGCCTGATCCCTGGCATCTTTCTTAGTCTGATTAACCAAGGAGTTCCAACAGCTATACACACTAAACAAATGCAGCTGCTCACGCCTGAAGCAAGGAAAACATAACCGAATATCAACTTATGTCCTGTCATAGAAATACATTAGATATACAGTAATTTTTAAATCAAAATACATGACAACAATATTTATTCAGTGGCTCACACAATAATGAAACAGACCTACGTCATGAACCATCTACGCCATTACATAAGTTATACTAAGTTTATAATTTTACTGTATACGAAACCATGTTATATATACTTATGAACTGAATCAACATATAATGCGACTTCCTCATTACTAATGTGCTGCCTGTATTACAGAAGTTATCCAAATACTGTAACTGTGGCACAAAACTTCATAGTTCAGTCTTTAATGTTATACTGTGGTGAAGTATTCTAAACAAATTTTATATATTTTCTCTTTTACACCTCTCCTGCATCTTAAAGAAAAAAGAAGACATACTCATTGAAATACTCCTTCTTTGAAACAGCAAACCCAACTTTCATCTCTCATACTTCAAACTAATTTAATCCAAAAACTGTGACTTCTATATTTTATAAACCCAGGTAAGATGAAGTAAAGACAATTTGCTGAGATACACTTAGAATTATGAGAAATATATTATCACAAAGACAATCATTTGGGTAGCTGAATGTCAAATAATTACAACTCTTTACATAATATACCTTCTTGCTAAGTATTCTGAGTCAGAAAACTTATAAAAAGGTTAACAACATCAGACTGATTAAAATGCCCATCTCAAGTGATTTTAGAGGTTTGTTGCAAATCAGAGTTGCAATTTGGGCTTCATGATAATTTCACTTAAGGTTTCAGATGCTATTGTCTACAAGATTATGGAATTTCTCGTTTATAAAAATCTTTTCAAGTTTCTCCATATCAGACTTTTTTCCAGGTGTCAAGATTAGGAATCTCATCCTTCATGTTATAGCATAAGCAACAAAATTCTAAAATATAAACTTGAGACGTAACTTTAATTCCCTTGAGATAAATATCCTTTAACAGATTTTGACTATTTTGTTATTTACTGTCTTAATCATATCTCCGATATCCTCCTGATAAAAAATTGCAATAAGTGTTAGACATATATCTAATCTCCACCCTTTTCCTATGATACTTCCTATAATCATTCTATTTTGTCTGCACCTGCCTATTACTTTTACAAAAGGGAGGGAGAGGAGGAATAGGAGGGACAGGAGAAGGAAGAGGAAGAACTGTATCATCTATGTCCTTACTTGATAAATAATTATTATAATAATAATGATTAGTAATAATAATGATTAGTAATAATAATGATAATAATAATATATTTATAATAATAATATATTTATAATAATAATAATATATTAATAATAATAATAATAACAATAATAATAATAATAATAATAATAATAATAATAATAAT
>BDMR012750662.1:0-12635 GCA_002091895.1 Caridina multidentata
AAGTTTAAACTTAATCTAGCCCTACAGCTATGTGACATATATTTTATGGCTGGATGATCCAGTGAAATAATCCAGTTAAACTTATGTTCTGTACAACAACAAATTTAAACAGAAACTGATAGTTTCTATGACTTACTGGTGTATTAAATCCAATTCCAGTAGCTACACCTGTCCTTGAACCAGGACGCTGCATACTTGCAGTTGACAACAGTCTGGATGCTGTTCCAGGAGCTCCTTTCAGTGCTGCACTTACTGGTCGAGCTGTAATTGGCCTTCCAGATGTAGTGGGTCTACTTGACCCATCACCCTAAAATATATTGAAAAAATAAATCACAACGAAAATGGTTTGCTGGTACACCCAATACGGGTGTTAAGCAACACCTAAAATTTACACATAATATTTTATATAACCGCAAAAAGTAATTACTGTAAGCGTGTTTAATGTTGCAACAATAAACATCTTAGCTATGGCAAAAAAATTTTTTTGAACAACTTGTGCATAACTAGATGTTCCAAATTTCTTTACATTTCAGCACAATATCTCCTCATCTTGAGAGGGCAATTCAAACACTTCACTAAGCATCATTTCCATCTGTAAAATTCAAATACACCATCCTTACCAAAAGGATCACAAAACAGGGAGGTCATTAAGAAGTGTGTTACCAAGATGCTTTAGTTTATGCAATGACTCTTTATCCTTTATCTGATCAGCATCGCTGTTCATTACTTTTCATTACTGAATATCATATGGTATAAATACGGTACCATAATTCTTTTCAATATGACACACTTAAAATACTGGAAGACTACATCATATAAAAGGATTAAATGCCATACCTGACGTGTCATTGATCTTTCACCATAAAGTGTCTGCTGTGTGTCAGGTCTTTCAAACCCCATTCCTGTGCGCGAACCAGGACGTTCTCCCATGGCTGAACCCAGGCCTCTAGTCAAAGGTCGTTCTCCTATGGCAGATCCTTGACCTCTTGTCAAAGGACGCTCACCCATAGCAGAGCCTGTACCCCTGGTCGTAGGACGTTCACCACCACCCATCACCATTCTGACAACTGCAAATTAAAAATATAATTGTAAGCGCCTAGAGGTAAAATAAAAAGTTACCTACAGATCAATATAAATCACCTTCAAACTCCTGGATAAGTAGAATTACAGAGAAAATGTTACAGTGCTGTGCTTTCAAAGTCACAAGTTGTCATCTACTTTATTCAACAAAAACTTATAACATATAATAAGCTAACTTTAATGTCAGTGGTCACTATATAGCTGACCTAGCAAAGAGGAGCAAGAGACTATTTGATGTCACAATTAGTAAGTAAACACCACCATATGATACCAAAGAAAATATAAAGAATAACACATGAAAGTCAGATTCCTCCTTTTTTGCACAATATACAAAGATAATCCAGTTCTTGCTACTATTTTCAAACCCTTATATTTAGCCAGAACCTTTGAGGTTGAAACCTGATGTTATCTATGTTGATGCTGCCAGTTCACAGAAGCAATATCTGAGGGGGGTTACTCTAATTTATTGATACCTGCATTGTCATTGAACTCCATTCTTTCATGAAATCACAAAGTAATATTTATTTAGTTTGTTTTTTTTTCTTCAATAAAGGATCATCAACACTACTAAAATTTTAGAAATACAAATACTGACATGTCTCCACTAATGAAATGATTACCTTGTGCAGCAAAAACTGACCAAGATACAAGTTTTTAGAAAATTAAATTCTCTGCTCAATATGCCTTTTACTGCATTTTTTTTTCCTCTAAGTGTAAGCGGCCAGATTGCTAAGTGTTCATAAAATATTCAGTGACAGTTTGTAATTCTTGTTACAACCTGATAGGTCTAAAAATCTTTAAAAGGTGTGTCAGAGTTGGTTTACTAGTTTAAAGATATGTAGACACTAAATCTATGATGCAAAGGAATTTTCTTTTTCAGCACAATATTGATTATTCTTGATTGATGAAAAAAACTTACATGTAATATAAGATGTAACAAATAATTAGCTTTGTCAGTTATTTTTACAGATAACAGCCAATAATTTTCTTGCTGTTTTCCATTCTGCATTTTAAACTTAAACTATATATGCAAATATGTGCAGTATTATAATTTTCCCCATCTCTCAGACAGACTAAACCATTCATTGATGATCTAAAACTATGAAACCCAAAGTAAGAAAAATTGAAAGGTCCACTGCCATTGCTTTGAAAATAAACTCGTAATTACTATAATGCATAAAAAATTTCTTCATTTATACTATAAACCAGTACAGTTGAATAGACTTAGGGCAAATACAATCTATGATGAACTATTCTTCATATTATCCAGAATAAGATAGTCCAAGGCCTGAATATAACAGTCTTTGACATTTAACAAAGAATATCATATCAGCTTGTGATATTCACAGTAATTAAGATTACCCTAAAAAAAATATATACTCAAGTATAAGAAATGAGATAAGGTGGAGAACGAACACAAAAAAAAGGATGACAGGTCAAAAGAAATGGGAGCTATTTTATAATACAAAATAGGGAAAATAAATGTGAAAGGTTAACAACAGTGTCGCAGTTCAAAGAGCTAAATGCTCTTGTAGAAGTTCTGTAGTCTGAAACCAAAACTTTAAAAACAGGTAAGAATATAATTTTGAAGAAATAAACTAAGATTAAAAGACATTATCTTCAGTTCTAACTAAACAATTTTCAAAACTGTAGTGCAAAGAGGATCCTATGTATCCTAATCCACAGTACGTTTAGTCTCACTATGGCACTGCTGCTTGTTGACACTTAGAATCTTAATCTTACTCTTTCCAGTATTACACAGAAAAACACCAAGTCTCATATCTCAGTGAATCAGTCATTTACCTCTTCACCTTTAAGACTTTATTTTCTTTATTACACTGTACCAGCTAGGCATCTGGAATTACAAATAAGAGCATCATACTCAACTTTCCCAGACTCATAACTGAATACAGGACAGAAATCATTACAGTACCCTGAAAACACTAAAACTGAACAAAGGTAAAAAGTATAATTTAAAAAACTGCATTAAAAGAGCAAACAAATATTAGGTACAGTCCAAATATTAGGTACAGTCCACGAATTAGCTACTCAAACTTACACTCCTGTTGCTGCTATTGTTCTACCACTGACAAGCTTTAACATAAGAAGGACTGGTATATCTGGATACTTCAAAGTTCTAATACTATATCAAAAGAGAAAATCTAGAGCCAGTTAAAAACACTCTCTTTAAGTAATTCTATAAGTAGTCTGCATAGCAAATGATTTACCAAAATTTCTCTTTACTCATCTATCACTGCTAATCTTTCATGATCACCCACTCATTGGCACAAATGCATGAGGGTATGTTGCATTCTAGAATGTTCATAAATATTTTTCATAAAGTTATTACATATACTATATTATACTGTGCAATACTTACAGCTCTAGAACTAACTTCTGAATGTAGAAAATGCACACTTTGCAAAAGTGCCACAAGCACAACCAATACTAAGTGAGATGTGCATGTTACACTCTATACACATAAAGCACATTATGTTAACTTTATCTTGTAACAGGGCACAAACAATACTCATGCACATACCCTCGTGCATTTCAAAACTTTGTGACTGTCTACTCCAGCAATTATTAAAAATAAAAATCATAAAAAAAAAAAAAAACTTGATTACCTCATCAAAATTTCCATCAGCACAAGCAGTCAGAGGTGGAAGTATCATAGGCTTTTGAATTAGATACGATACTTAATTCAGAATCCAAGCGTTCCCTTATTTACCAGTATCTCGTGCATGGCACACTGCTGATATGCTAAGCCTAGACTTTAAAAAGCAATTGCTTAAGCATTCCACACCAAGGGGAAAAAAAATCCATCCTGCTAAAATCTTGAGTCATTTCTTCAATACTCATACTGAATAAGTATAAAGCCTCTAACTTAACCTAAAATCTAAAATGTCTAGAAAGTATGTACTTTCATTAAGGATTTGAGAAATGAGATGCAAAATACAGTACTTTTATATAGAGTACTGAAATCAGAAAGAAAAGAAAACAAATAAACTGTCATGGAACACTTGCATACAGAAAGGGGATATAAAAAAGTTAATAAACTTGCCGTGAATTCTAAAACTTTGTAATTTTAAATGACAGTACCCATTCTATTAACTAAGCCAATCAGCTATTAATATATCTGTTTCAAATTATCAAAATATTATGAGATAGAGTACCTAGAATTAACTGTTCAATAACTTCAATCTAAAGGACAAAATTCCAACACGAGGTTACCTGACAACAAAGACCATTGCTGCTCCCTTTTTATCACCACATGTCTTTACAGTATATATGTCATGTTTTGAAGTTATTTTGGAAGTTAAAAACAGGTAAAGATTAATCATCACACTATAATTTTTACTTTCCCTTCTATTCTTTATACTGGTACTGTAATCACATCTATACACATCATGTGCTTGGCAGTAGTAGGGAATGCCTCATGCTGCTGTGATATTACAAGATATTAAATTGTGCTTAGCACACACATATCCACATCTACTGTGAAATATAATCAGTATGGTCCTATGCATTCATAATGCAAAAACAATGTGATATTCCACTACAGGCGAATGGTCAACACTGGTAATGCTGTGTTTTACTTTTTATGAAGACCTATTCCATATTTTCTTACTGTATTTAGTTTTAGTTTTCTTTCCAGGTCTATGCAATACTACATCTTATTACAGTATTCCAGCCTCTTAAATTTTCCCATTATGTAATCTAAATTCATCAGCAACTGGAGACTTATCTATCCATTCTGTAAGTTACATCTTTTCTTTTTTCCCAGTTTATTCCCTATTTGGGGTTGCTGTTCCAAATACATTTGTCTCACGGCCATAAATTTTGCTCACTCAACGATGATAAAACATTCGTCTCATGACCTTAAATTTTGCTCATTAAACGAAGTTGAGACTGGTTTTGGCAAAAGTTTTACTGTATGTACGTTGCATAAAGTATAGTATATGTAATTAAAAATGCTCTTACCAAAACCTAAGCCCTTCAGACATCAATAGCTAATATAATGTGGGATGATTACAGTAGCTGTATAATTTATTATTATTCATGTCATTTGAAGACTGTCAAGACAATGCCATAAGAATTGGATTACAGAAGGGAGCTGCCACCACCAGAGTTAAAAATAGGAGTAACTTGGCAGTCTTACAATATAACAAAAATTATCTAAATTTACATCCAGTCAACAAGCATAACTGCCTTTTTTGCATGCTTTTGTGCAATATAAATTGATGACTGAACACACAGTACATAGGATTCAAACAAGTGTATTAAATAAGCACACAGGAAGTCTCCATTGAAAATTTACCTGAAGCAGCTGACAGTTTCGAATTCATCATTCCAAGTGGAGTTCCTAAACTCTTCCCTGCCGAATTTAATTCACGTCTCATGATTACTTATAAAACTAAACAAGTATGTGTAAAGAAGGAAATATACCATTCAGGCAACAAAAGCAAAACAGAATAAACTAAAACTATATATCACATAAAGAGGGCAAAAGATTAACTAAAAGAAATCAGAAAAACAATATGTATTAATATGCAAACAAGTTGCAAGCCAGTTTTACACCCCAGATAACTGTATGTGACTATTGCTTTCCGCAGTGAGAATAACAAAGCATAGACATCATTATTATTTACTGCACTCTGAGACTAAAGTTGAGTTCTGCTCTGAAATAAATCTTAATACTGTGCCAGAATCTTGTGATCATAAATTTTCTTATCATCTCAATGGCAAACAGTCTAGAAATATGATTGCTTTAAACTATATCAAAGTTTAAATTCAGTAGTACAATATAATATGCAATCATATCCCTAAGAAAATGGCAGGATATGTCATATGGCATATTTTTTCCTAAGTATAGTTTGAATGTTAGTTTCACCAACAATGAATGCTACATAGACATGAAAAAGCCTTTTTCCATTATATGTTTGTTAATGCAAATACAAGTTAACACTACTTGTACATATCACAGAGCAATATTCAAAATTTATAACAAACATACAGTAATTAATTTGAAAAGCTTATATTTACTGTCATTTCTGTTAATGCACAATTAGAAGTAGTAGCAGTATTATTAGCATTGTTAAAATTTTCATTACTATTACAGTATTAAAACTAATATTACTATCAACACTCCAGTTATTTTCCAAACCCTTTAACTACATTTTCTCTCTAAGCAATCCAATGAGTGAAGTACACACAGGTATCAGGGTATAAAATTTGGTTTCCATCTGTCTTCCCTTCTTTATATGAAGGCATAAATTATGAAGGAGAAACTATAACACCCTTAAAATATATACAAAAAATAAAGTTATGAAAATTACAAATAAAGCTTATACACAGAATAATATTTACATACCTGAAGTGACTGGTCGCTGACCAAGGCCATAGGCTGACCCAACACCTGATCCAGGTGCCTCAGCCATTTTCCCGCCTCCTTGATATCCCTCCAGTTCCTGAACTTCTTCGATTACATGCACATTCTCTACTTGTACTTTCACTACTTCCTGATCTGCCCCTACTTGTGCTGCTTTTAAGTGATATACTCCGTGCACTTCGTCTGTGTCCTGAGTTTCCTCTACATCTGGATCATGCTCGTCTTCCTCTACCTCTTGGTCTTCCTGCTCCCCTTGCCAATAATGTACAGCTTGTAAATCCTGAACTTGTTGCGCTTCCTCTTCCTCTTCTTCTGTTTCTAGTAGTGGCTTGCTTTCAGCCTTTTGAGCTATTTCCTCCTTATCCTTCTGAAACCATTACATGATATTATAACACAATATATCATGATAGACTTAAATGTGCCATTCCATACCTGAAAAATATGAGATCATCTCCATCCAAAATGTAAGCATTTAAATAATTAAATATAACACATTCTAAATGAATACAGTACATTTAATTAAGCCATTATGTACAAGGTGTGCTGATATTCTATGAGCATCATAAAACTCATTGTCTTGAAGCCAAACACTTTATACAGTGAAAGAGAAAGGCTTCCTGTAATCTATTTAGATGCACAGAGTTACCATCTAAGCAATGCATCAAGTAAAGTTACTAACCTAAAGAGCTGGGGAGAGATCTACTAAATAAAACAGAACTAATCTTAAAGAGCAATTCAAAGTTCAAAATCACTGTAATCAAGACGTTGAATAAACAGCAGCTTTACGCATCATACAAATTTCTTAATTTTTGATGCAAAATATGTTTAAATTCTGAAGATCTAAGCCTATAAAATAAAAAAATCTAAGCAAAAATATAATTAGAACTAAATGCAACAAAAATCACGCAGATTAACCTGTTGGTAACCATATCTCAAACAGCAGACACCACCACTAGAGATATCAGAACTGACCACTGACCCAATGGATCACTAATTCAATAGTTATCATCTACTCTAATGACTATAACTAATAAGTAGATATCAAGCAGTATAGACCTACACATTCCTAACATTATACATATGGGAATACTTGATCTAAACACAAGTATGAGAGTAGGTTCTTATGTACTCTGTATTGCTATACAGTATTTTCTTGCGGTACTGGTTTCTGATGGACAAGAACAAATATTCATTTCTGTTGTCTAGTGCAGGGTAGAGCATTCAGTATACATGTTTCTAAAAGAGTGGGAAATCCCAACAAAAGTGTTTTCAAATAACTCCTGAATCTATATATATATGTCATAAAAGGCTATTATATTGTTAACAAACACATAGTATGGCAAAAGACTGAGTACATAAATCATAGGACTATACTGAACTATAATATTTTGAAGATAATTATAACATTTATATTAAATCTACTTCACAACACATCTAGTTGGCAAACTATTGAAAATAATTTAAAAAGCAGAATTCACACAAAATTTGCAAAATATACAATTAAAAATGGCAATAAATTAAAATGCATAAAATCTGTAGTTTCAAAAACTGAATTTCATGTGCTTTTAACAAAGCAACTGCAAGATTTCAGCAATGAAATACATGCAATTTCACATTTAAGTGGTATCAATGAATTAATACAAACTAAAGGTTAATTATTAAATAAATGTTAAGGATGAAACTCACTACCAAACCACCACTGTAAAAACCTAAAATTTTATATCAAGCTGAGCATTCTAAATTACAAGGGAAGCTAAAAAAAATTACACTGAATACACTGTACAAACATATCTGTAATGGAGTCCATAAAAATATATTCATAGCTAACTGGAAAAAAAAATATAACTTCCTGCAAGCAATGGAGAAACATTAATTATGAGTTCATAAAAACATCAACCACAGTAAAAATTGCAAGTGCAGTCCACCCTCTGAGTGAAAACTTAATGCAATCTGCAGCATTTCAGATTTAAACTGAAGTAAGACTGTTTTCAATGTTAGTTCTCTATGAAAGCAAATCTTTCAACCAGTCATCTCCTTTACACCGTTAACATTCAAGCTCAAGTCCGCTAACTATTCAGTCACTTACCATAATAATTCAAAATTATACATATCACGTAATTCCTTACTTTCATGTCTGTGCCAAAATCAGATACTATAGTAACCATTACCTGGTAGTCTTATTCAGGGACAGATTAACTAACACTCAAGAAAAGACAATGAAGGGGTGTGGCACTTGGCTAGAATAAATTTTTTTAAAAGAGTTCAACGATACCTTCTGATGTTTACCCATGCCAAGCTTTTACATCTAAATGCTAACTTATGATTCCCAGCATTCTGAAATGGTGAATGTGTTCAGAGAGGTATTTTTCTATATCAGTATAAAATCAATGAGAATTAAAAGGTAAACTAACACTCTTTGTAAAGAAGTAAATCGAAGTCTAAAGACAGTTAATGTGGCTAAGTACAGGAATCATTCTCAAACCTAGGCTGTGATACTGCAGTACAGGTAGTGAAAAATCTGGTGGCTAATACCAGGATATTTCACAGACTTGTACCTATAAGAAAAATCACAAAGCATTTCAAAGTATATTTCTCTTGTTCACATGAGAATATTCGACAAATATGCATCTAATGCAGTTCCCATATAATGAATTCTTATTCTTACAGAATAAAGAACAGCTGAAATTGAATTTTCAATATGGAAAAGTGAAGCCATACCCATCAAGAAAATCCAACATAATTTTTTTTCCCCTCCATGGCCCTAATATACAGTAATAAACATCAATTCACACCTCAAGGACAACATTTTTAACAAGCAATCATATGTTATTAAAATAAGCAAACTGTGATTTAAGCTACTATTAGAAACTAAAGAACAGTCAGAATCTTCTTTCATAAGCATCACAAAAATAAAATTAAAAGAAGCAAACTATCTGTATAGTACAACAAATAAGCTATAAATTATATACACCTCTGCCTCTAGCAGCATCAGAAAAGTATCACCTCCAGATGGAGCACTCAATTTGCATAATATCATTGTACATAAGTGCTGTATAAATACAAAAATGCACTACCATATTATGAGGAATTATTTTTGAAGCTCCTGTCAGTGGCCTCTCAACAATGCTCCGTGAGCCTGTCATTGGCCTCTCAACAATGCTTTTTGAACCAGTCTGGGGTCTCTCTCGTATGCTTTTAGAGCCTGTTTGTGGCCTCTCCATTATGCTCGCTGAGCCTGTCATTGGCCTAGCCTTAATACTTTTTGAGCCTGTTTGGGGTCTATCCATTATGCCTTCCGAGTCTGATTGTGGCCACTCAATTACACTCTCTGAGTCTCCCTGTGGCCTCTCTCTAATGCTCCAGGAGTCTGACTGTGTCATATCAACAATGCTGTCTATACCTGTCTCTGGTCTCTCTATTAAGCTCTCAGAGCCTGTCACTGGTCTTTCTCTGATGCTCTTTGAGCCTGTCTGTGGCCTATCTCTTATGCTCCAAGATCCAGTTTGAGGCCTTTCTATTACACTCTCTGAGCGTGTCTGTGGCCTCTGAACTATGCTCTCAGTTCGTGACTCTGGTCTTTCCATTATACTCTCAGAACGAGTTTTTGGCCTCTCCATTCTGGTCTCTGAGCGCGTCTTTGGTCGTTCTATTATACTTTCTGCGCTTGACTTTGGTCTTTCAATAACACTTTCTGACCGAGTATCTGGTCTTTCCATTATGCTCTCTGACCGAGTCTCTGGTCTTTCCATTATGCTCTCTGACCGAGTCTCTGGTCTTTCCATTATACTCTCTGACCGTGTCTCTGGTCTTTCCATTATACTCTCAGAACGAGTTTTTGGCCTGTCCATTACACCCTCTGAGCGTGTCTTTGGTCGCTCCAGTATGCTTTCTGCGCTAGACTTTGGTCTCTCCATAATGCTTTCTGACCGTGTCTCTGGTCTTTCCATTATGCTCTCTGATCGTGTCTCTGGTCTTTCCATTATACTCTCAGTTCGTGACTCTGGTCTCTCAAATATGGCCTCTGAACGTGTTGTTGGTCTTTCCATTATACTCTCTGACCGTGTCTCTGGTCTTTCCATTTTACTCTCAGAACGAGTTTTAGGCCTCTCCATTACACTCTCTGAGCGTGTCTTTGGTCGCTCTATTGTACTTTCTGCACGTGACTGTGGTCTTTCCATAACACTATCTGTTCGTGACTGTGGCCTCTCTCTTATGCTCTCTGAACCTGTCATTGGTCTTCCTTTAATGCTCTTTGAGCCTGTCTGTGGTCTGTCTCTTATGCTCCATGAGCCACTCTCTGGCCTCTCCATTCTGCTTTCTGAGCGTGACATTGGCTTCTCAATTATACTCTCATAGCCTGTCTGTGGTCTCTCAATTACACTGTCTGATGCTGTCTCTGGCCTTTCTCTAATGCTCTTTGAACCTGTTGGTGGCCTCTCTCTAATGCTCCTTGAGCCTGTCATTGGCCTCTCAGCCATGTTTGACAACCTGTAATGCAAGCTACTTCTGGTCATCAAATATCTAAAAGATAGGTTATGTTACTGATTTTTCAGTATAATTTTCTACATTAAAAAAAATATATCAAATTTCAAATACACATACTAAAAGTAAAATGATGAAAACCACTTAGTACAAATTACACATCAGATTCACTAAACAGAATTAGAACCTTTCCTCCATTTATAAGTTACTAAATAATAACATAATATATAATGTGATGAAATTTGTCACTACAGTTATTCAGCTTCATTTATTGTGCTTGCACCTATAAAGCAAACCAAGGTGAAACAGAACAAAACAAGACTAAAAACGTGGATGGATCATATAGAAATTTCCAATTTGCTTCCTAAAAGCTACTGTCCTACACTAGCTCTATGGCAGTAACAGATTTTTTACAAATAATTCCTAGACAACATTACCAATGTGTTCTTCATTATTCCAAGGCTATATAAAATATAAATACACAAAGAAAAAAGAAACTTGGAAAACTAAATCTCAAAAAATCAATTTTCACATTTCCTTTTTGAATTTGTATTTTATGTATACATCATGAAGGGAAAAATTCAAGCCATATACAACATGGGAGCATCAAACAGCAGCAAAACTTAAAAATGGCATCATCGAAAAAGGGACTAGAGTCTAGATCTAGTAAACTATCCTACTGAAAATATACATATATCAATCCTAGCAATAAAAAAATATAGGTGCTACACAACAGCATGCCTGCTATGACTTTCCTTTAAGAGCACATGCACCTCCATACTGTATTATCAAACTCTTTGGTGCTAACACCCTTGCAAATGCATGATGCATTTTCTTCAGTAAAGTGTATGCAGACCTAGAATATCGTAATTATAGCAAGGGTCTCATCCCCTGATTGACGATTAATGTTATGCGGCACTGTATGACAGCATTTGTAATTATTGAAGAGCTCTTGCACAACTAAGGTGAAAGAATAGCTACTTCCAAAGTTTATTCATAGTTTAGAGATGCAAAAATAACACATGCAGAGCTGACTGGTGCTATTAATGATGAAAAATACAAACCAAAGTAGGCCAATAACATTTAAACAGACTAATTACTCTGCCTAAACAGAGACTGGGAGGACTATATACTGTGATGCCATCAGCACCAAATGATAACTTTGATAAAGATATAATTTAACTATCTAAGTTTATTCAAATGTAAAACTCACCCAGAACTACAGTCTACAGGAAGGTATAAACCTAACTCCACAACTGTAATATCACTGTTAATTTGATTTCTAAGCAATGTATTATTTAAAGTACATTCCTCTTTTTCTAAATTTTCCTCCTAACCATCAGTCTGACTTATGGTCTCAATAACCATAATAGAACCCGGTATAGTTTCTCTCAAGACTTCTGACTATGGACATTCATTTACCAAAAAGCCTCATCTTATCAACTAATTGCCCTTTAGACAAGTAAAATAAGCAATGTTGTAACTACCAGTACTTACACACGAAAGTCACAAATGAACGAGAATTCTTTGGACTGATTTTCTTACGTATGTGTCACTGCCAAGCTCAAGAGGAATGTTGTTTGTTTTGACGTAGACAGTTTTTAATTAATTTTCTCTGAATTTGCAAGGCGCAAATTTTAAAAATTATGCATTAACATTTAAGACTAAACAGCAGATAGAA
>BDMR012750663.1:0-12696 GCA_002091895.1 Caridina multidentata
AAGAAAGGAAGGAAGGAATGGCGCCTACGTGTGAAACGACTATGTAAAAGATAAACTATATATCAGATATTATATTATAGTTATGTTGACCTAAAGAGAGAGGGATAGGATGTGATTGCTTCTTTCAGGCTTATAGATGATTTTGTTGGAGTAAATAGTATGATTTTTCTTTTTGTTTCTTTCTTTTGACAGTTTATATTTCCTGTTCTTTTAAGCTTTAAAATTTTTCACCCACCTGTAACCACGCGTTTTGCTTTTCCGTAATATAGAAACATAGATACACTCTGTGTTTGTGTAAAATGGCTAGTGATTTTCTCAGAAACTGTATAGCATCCGAAGTTGGGCCTTCATGGCCCACCCTCCATCATTGCTCCTCTGTGAGACAAACTGGGGGTATTACGGATGCATATAGTAAGGGGCAGGACACCATATCCTGCATTGCCCATGGTGATGTTTTAGCATCTGATCCCAGTTTTTTCGCACATAAATGTAATCACGTGTTTTGCTCTCCCGTAATATAGAAACTATTAATCTATTTATATACTTATATATTTGCTTATTTATTTCAGTCTATTTTATATTATTTTGTATTGCATTCTAGCTTTTCTAACTTACTTTTTATAAGACTGGTCAAAGTACTGAAATGGTGAAGTTTAATTTAATTTTAGATTGGCAGTAAAGTGGAGGAAGATGCTGATTAAGCAAATTTTGAGGAATCTCATAGATTTACCCATTCCATTAGTTCTTTTTCCCTCAAGTCTAGATCCAGAGGATGAGCAACTTCAGTATTCCAAAATCAATAAAATGCCAAATACACACAACAAAAGAATGATTATTAAAGACAGGTCCGGCAATATGACACCTTCCAGTGTACATGTTAAAGTTGGAAGACATGGCTGAGTGATACATTTATTTGTAAATAATGTTTCTCCTCTTCCTCTTCACAGCTCTTGCTGTTTTTCACTGAATTTGCCTTAGATAATAATATGGAACATAGGTCTGTGTTACAGAAAACTAGAAATAATTATTATGCCATATAAAGAGACTACCATTGTTTTCCTAAATACACCCACTTTCCCAGCTACACAAAAGCTCCTTCCTGAACCCAATACATAACATGACATTTACATATGTCAAACATTACCCTGTAAGTGTGCACTGGACTACCCAATGACAGAATTTATTCCTGAACATCCTCTACAAAAACACTACATGTTTATGTATTTATATCATGCAATAAATAAACATATTACCCTGCTGCATACATATAAATTCAAACATAACCCTTTTTGCATCAAAAGAATATGTTGATATGGGTTTACGAAAGCATACATAAGTATGGATTTATGTATGTAAAAACATATGTAACTGAGGAAGCAGATGTACTTTGTCGATAGTGCTGTCTCATCAAGAACAAAAATAAAAATTCATAGATATACTCTATTATAAGTCTTACCTGAAAATTCATAGATATACTCTATTATAAGTCTTAACTTGAAAAGTATGTTTAACATATTCTTTCTTGGAATATTATTAATTATGCAATATTATAGTGTTTGAGGTCTGGATTGGTAAATACACGTTGGCTAAAGGCCCAATATCCCATTTATGGGTTCGAAGCTTGTTTCTACTAATTGCAGGACAAAGTCTCAAACCCATAATTCTCTAATGTAAGTGGTGATGCAAAAACTGACATAACTGATACAAAAGTAATCAAACAGCAATATCCTGACAATAGTGTGTTTACTTATTCTCAGTCAATTATTTACAGATAGGCAAAACTAGCCTGTTCACTTGCAAAATCAAGATCCAAAGAGATGGTAGGACATCAGTTAAACACAAAAACAGTTTCTTCACAGATAAGCTTTTTATGGAAAAGCCAAGATATTTGGCAAACCCAGTCAAATTAAATTTACAGCTTTGTATGAAAAAAATTTTTAAATATAAAACTAAAACACATCAAAAACTCTCTAAATTTATCTTTTGTCAAGCTACTGATGTTATAAGGAATGATGTCATCACTTTTTATAAGCATAAAGTTTGATATCCTAAACTGCTGTTATCAAAATCAAATATGTTAATCTTACACAGTACATATAAACCCATGTCAAACTTTTATCAGCTTTCTTGAATACCTGTGTTTTTCTAATGGGAGGCTATAATCTTAAGTACTAATGCAGAAACATGATGCCAAATATTACAAACTTTTCCTGTGAGAGAATGTTGTACTCCAGTGTATGATCCTCAAATACTATCTTGAAGGAAAGACTCACAAAGTAAATAATAAAAAAAAAAAAATTGTCATAAAGGTTCAAAGCAAATAAAGTTAGGTCATTTGCTTATAAGAATAATGAATATGATACAGTTAAGTCATCCTATGAGTCAGTATTTGAATTCTATCAATTAGTGATGTAGATGAATATTCAGACTGTAGCAACTGACTTAGCAACAAAATTTCACGCATAGAAAACATTTATCTACCTATTTGTTTGTTTTAGTACACCAGGTTGTAGTAATGCCATCCTTTGGTACTCCATATTTATATTTCCAATAGTAATGACAATACATACTAGTAAGTGGGAATTCATTGAATATTTTTCATGTTTTTGATAAAATGTTGATAATTATTATAAATTCAACTAGTATTTCAAATTCATAATACACCTACTCTTCAAAAGGCCATATTTCTAGATCTGCTGGCATTGGTATACAATAATTAGTAATTTTTCTTAATTTCCATAAGTTGGTAAAGAAACATTCTCCCCTCCCAACTCTTCAGCACATTCTTGAACATATGAATATTACTATTCAAATAAGTACACATAAAATAATATGTATAAAGCTATATTTGAATCTGTATTTACTGTTCAAGTAAATACATACATAACCATCAAAATTTGCAGCCCCAGCATCGAGATGCAGTGCAGTACCTCAGCATTCGCAGATCAACTACTTTAGTATTAAACTACTGGATAATATTTTCTGAGATTTAGTGAGGCTTACTCTCCAAGAAGCAAAATAAACAACAACTCAGTATTGGATCCATTTGAACATACAGTGGAAAGAACCCTTTCACATATCCCTTCAATATGTTTTGTTGAATGTTGCACTGCGATATGGAAGAGAGCAGTGCCAGAAACTGTTAAGACTTAAAGGTATTCTAAACAAGAAGAGATATGAGTGTTCATAGCTACATCTATATTGACAGATTGTGCAACCTGCTAAGAGCAGGAGAATCCAAAATTACAATAAATGTAGTTATGCATACAGGAATGGTGGAATGATACTCAACCATTATCATAAAAATCATTATTATTAACCTTTACATAACAAGTTAACCAAGGGATCATCTTCTAAAGAATTTAGAATAATAAAATGATTAGAGATACATTTATCTAAAATACAAACTTATATTCAAAATTTTGTTTTACACAGGTACTGTACTTAACCATCACATGAAAACAACTTTAGTCACTTTCAGTTTCTTCATCCTCATCCTCCTCTTCTTCATCATCTTCACTGCTGTCATCATCGCTGTCAACAGTTGCGTTCTCTCTCTTAACAGAGGACTGTTGAAAAAAAAAAAATTAGACAGACAAATTGGAGGAATATGAAAGAAAGACAGAAAGTAAAAACAGTTCTTAATATACCATACAAATAGAGACCACTAGAGAAAACCCTAATATGTTGAAAATAATGATATATCCTGGAGGATTAGCAATATGCTAGAGTTACAATACTGTAATATAGTAAAACAGTAGGAATGAAAATTTAAGTTTCTTAGTCCTACTACAAACTATATTATCAATTTATTAACCCTTATTATATGAGTCAAAGTAGGTCTAAGACCTATCTAATTTCCACCATAGATCAAGTACCTCATAGATTTGTTCACTAGCACTGAACATGATAAACATTTGAAATTCAATCATCTCTGATTTTGTTCATTTTGGTTTAAAATTGAAGCTACATTATTTTCATTTTAGAATCTTAGATGTTTATGTCATCTGACCAATAGAGTTGGTATAGCATGCAAATATTTAGCAGTAACATTTTCCCTCCAAATCCTCCACATTTGTAGATCACTGTAAAGCTGTTTCAATGAGTATATAGTCACATCACATAATGTGTTTGAATAGAAGAGAAGAAGCAGAATATCAGTAAATATAGCCTATTTCTGCCTATCTGGATAGCATCAGATCACAAGTATAAACACAGTGATTATAAATAATTTTTGAGAACAATATGCTTACACGAACACTAAACTTTTGATACATGTGTATAATTTTACATCCATCTGATATGAATTCCACAGGAAATTGAGCAAAGGTACATGGCAAATGTCTTTGTAATTAATACTTTCACATTATCTTCAAAACCAATGATATTAGCACATGTACATAAATGGAGGGGGCCCCTCACAGTACTTAACAACACTTTTGTGAGTAAAAGCTTCACTAGTGAGGACAAATAAACAAATTTAATAACCTGGACATTCAACATCTCTCTACATATATCCCCCTTGTCCACACCACCATCATGCTAGCTTTTGTTTACAATCATTCCATCTATGTATAATTAAGTTTTTCTACATTTAGAGATAATGCATTATAAACCACAAATAGGTGTTGCATGGTATCACAGGATACGGTATATGCAAAGTTGCAGACAGAGAGGGCAATTTAAACATTCCACTCTATTTTCCATGAAATTTAGGACAAATTTTCCAGGCTTTCTGGAAATCAGTGTCATCAGTTTATGACCTAATTTGTTTTTCTGAAAACCATGAAGAAATGAAAGTGAGTATGAAAAAGACCTACCTTTCCTGTATCCCAAGCCTGAGGAACTTCATTTCCCTCTTCATCTTCAGTGTCATCATCTTCATCATCTTCAGAGGATGCGGTTGCTTTAGTTACTTTTCCTGCCAATTTGCTTGAGCCTTTGGCTATACTTGAGTCATTCAAGCTGGCTTCACTTTCACTTTCAGCTGAATCCTCTACTTTCATCTTCTTGGATGATTTCTTATCACTTACATCTTCGTCGTATGTTAAAATCTTTTCTTTTTTCTTAGGAGAAACAAATACTGGAAACTCTTCATTAGGGAAGTCTTTAGCAAATATATCCACCTTAAAATATTTGAAGAATTCAGCTCGTTTAAACCCTAAGTAAACACCAGCACTCTGGCCAAGACTTCTGACATATTCCAAAAGGCCTTCTTTATATAGTTCTAGATTCTGTTTGGCTCTCTTTGTGTAAATTGCTTTATCTTTTTGGGGCAAAACTTTCCAAGCTGCCAAACAATCATTTCTCAATGCTTCTTTCGAAGGATATCTATCTCCGAAACGACGCTCGAATTTCAAGTGAAACAGCCTCAAAGCTGTTGGAGGTTTATCAGGTTCTTCGGTAAATCTTGGCTTTGTCATAGACATTTCAACAACATTACTAAACTGCCCATATGTCATTCCAGCTAGTGCCTTGGGAGTATAGTATTTCTGAACCAGAAGAACTATTGCTTCATCTTGTTTCTCAAGCCAAGCATTATAATTTTCCGCAAAGCAAGTTTGGTTGCTTTTGGCCTCTTTTGCATATTTTGCTTTTACTTCCTCTGGCAGAGCCTGGTACATAGCAGTAGCATGTTTTAACCAATCCTTTCCATTAATATGATCTAGTTTTCCCTTAGTTTTCATATCTGCCAGATATACAGTAAAGCCATTATTTTTGTATTTAGGCATACCCAAATACTCAAGATACTCCTGGAACAGAGGGTGACACAGTCGAAGCTTTCTCTTGTCTACCCATTCAGGGTGAGACTTTTGATATTCCTCAAGAGCTTTATGGTATTTGAACAACTCCTTGACTGATTCATGAATATATGGAATCTTGTCATCAAAGTCCATTTCATTAAATGTTTTATACAATTTCTTTCTCAGGTCATTAGATTTGGTTCTTAGTTTCTTGACCTGAATATCATAATATATTGAGACTGGCATTCTCGGATGTTCTGGGGATAAATCTAAAAGTTTCTTGTGTTTTTTAAGTTCACTTCTGTACTGTACTTCATACTCTTCTTTTTCTTCTTTAGACATAGTACCCCATACTAAATTAGCCTCTCTCATTATATCCTTATTTTGAGCTGCACTGTAATCTGGATCAGCCTTCTTCTTCTTAAAAAATAATTGGACAAAACGATCTCTTGGTAATTTAACATTCTTCTCGCCCATACAATAATTTTCAGCTTCATCTAAGAGCACTATTAAGGATTTTTGCTTAATAAGCTTACTGATCAGCTGGTTTAACTTTTCTCTACAATCATCTGCTGATCGATTGTCAAAGGCAATGGTATCCCAACTGATATAAGAAAGGGATTTCTTGTAAGCAACAGCTGCATCATCTGATGACAAGCTCTCACGTATTCTGCTGAGCAAATAAACCTCCTCCTCTGAAGTCCATAAAGAATCTACATTCCTGTAAGAACCACTTTCACCAGTTCCATTAACACCTTTCTTTACTTCTGTTTCTTTTTCATTATCTTTTCCACTGGACTTTTCTACTTCTAATAATGTTTTAGATGGAACTTCCCCCTTCTTTTTCTTGTGAGATGGACTCTCAAGTTCCTCAGCGTCATCTTGTTTCCTCTTCTTATGAGATTTAGAAGACTGAACTCTTCCCGGAGAATCAAACTCCTTTCCTTCTTTAGAGGATTTGAAAGTAAAACTTGATTCACTATCGAACCTCTTTTTTTCTTTATGTTTCTTCTTCGGTGAACTATCCGAATAACTTGATTCATTTAAGTCCAATTCCTGTGATTGTTCCTCGTCCTCTTCGATAAAAGATTCCTCATCCTTACCAGATTTCTTTTTCTTCTTCTTCTTGTTCTTCTTTGGAGTTCCTGTTAACCAAAAAGCTAAATTATTAAAAATGAATGAGAAATATCAATACTATTTCTTTTGCAAGGTACCTATTTTTCAACTAAAATAAGCAATACTTTGAAGAGATTTTCTTTCCTCTACAAAACATCATTATTATTTTAAGATCTTGCTATGGAAAGAAGATGTAAACACTTCACGGATTTACTGATCAACTTGTTCAGGATTTATAATGAAAAATGTTCTAAACAAATATTAAAAAAAGAAAAAAAATTCATGACCATCCATTCCAGAAATGAGTTTATTCATGAAAGAGGTGCTAGGTATAGTACCGTAATGCCCCAGCCAAAAGTATTTGGCCTTCAAAGTAAAGTCTATCTAGCCATGATAAGCAATAAATGCAGTTGGCAACTACAAATATAGCTGATATAGTATACATAAAAAAATTGGGGACTAATGTCTTCCTTAGTCACTCTAGAGAGAACCTAAAATTTTTTGCTAGGTAAAAGGACTTCAGAAACCAGCATAGGTACTGGGGTTTGTTTTCTGGAGGGGACCAAAGGAGCTGCAGCTAAGCCAAAGGGTGTGCACCTCAATGGTTGATAGCTACTTGCTTCTCATTCTCCTTCTCATGTGCAGAGCTTTACTAGGTTTTCTAGCTCTTTCTGCAATATCCTTTTTAAGGTGTTTCCCTCCCCCCCTCTCTCTCTCTTTTTTGCATAAATTGCTATTCAATATTTAATTTGATCACCACCACATGTGCTATAAGCTCAACCGATGGCTGTAGGATCAACATTTGATGAGGATAAGCTCCAAGTTGTTGGCCATTTGTGCTATCCATCTGGACAGAAAACAGTTGTATGTATCGTCAATCTAGTTTGAAAAATGTGTAAGTGCCAACTGTAAGCAATCAAGGAAGAGGGAGAACTACACAGAAAAGTGGATTATTTCTGTCGATTGGCCATTTCCTTTGAGCCAGAAAAAGGCATTGTAGGAACAGGAATCTGAACTAAAATGGATTTTAGCTCTACCAAGCTGTCCTAAAATGCTATACTCAAATTTAACAACTGGGCCTTAGGTCTGTTTGTGAGATGCTAACTTTATTTTCACATGCACTCAAGATATAATTATGTGCTACCTAGACCTAACTGAATATGCATATACAGTACTGTATATCTTTTTGAGCAAAAAAGAGAGAGATTAACTACAAATGTTTTCACCCACAGAGTAGATGCTTAATTCTGAAATGCAGACTTAGGTTGGAATTTTGCAATTTATCACATCATCTTATATAGCACAGTCATGATGAGTTTACTGGAGACAGTAGCTATGCTCACCCAAACATTAGATTGCTTTCTAAAGGATGAGAGAGGGAAAGAGGCACAGACTTGAGATGCTACAGATAATTTTCAGAGTATTTTATATGTTACAGCTGTTTTCAGTATCCACCTCCAACTCTGATTTCTACATATGAATAACTTATCAGTGTAATTAATGTTAAGGGAAAAATCTAATAATCACGCAAAATGGTACTAAAATTGTCGTCAGTTATCAGCACAAGACAACTATTTTTGTTGAGAAGCCATGGCCTAAGTTTACTCATAATTTTCCATACCTGTAGGTACCCAAGTCACTGTCTGGGTGAGCAAAGGCAATTACAGTGAAAAAGGGTTTCCACCCCAGGAATCAAAGCCAAGCCCTCTCACTGACAAGGGGAAAACCTTAACCTCTAGATTGGGAGGGGGTAGAGAGATAACGGAAGGAGGAGGGAATGAAAAAAAGTGAGAACCAGGTACCGTGATCCCCAAATACTGATACTTGTCTTATTCGTGGAGAAACATTTTTAAGATTAATTCTAGGCTAATATGGATATTCAGTGGGAACCGAAAGATTTACCAATTTGCCAGTTTAATTCCCATTTAACATTAATCAGTTCATGATGAAAACTCAGTAGTGAACCATAATATAATTCAAAATTTTATTAATTGTACAAATAGCAAAATATTTAACAACACAAAGAATAATAAAAGTATTTACAGTTGGCCCCCTAATTTTAGAAGAAATGATGCATAACTACTAAAACCCTGGTGCATAAATAGGAGAAAACAGCACCTGGCCTAATTTCTTGCAATGAGGTAAAGGGGAGGGACGAAGGATCATTCTCTCAATCAGAAAGGACTGCCATCAGTCTAAATACCAAAATACGTATAACAGCTCACTCAATTAAGTATTATAACAAATGAGTGCTCATTAAAAATATTGAAAATACAAATAATTGCTACTTGACAGAAGAATGCATAAGCTGGTCGCTTATCAAAGTGCACGAGAGCTGATAATTAACAGCTTCAGCATTGAACTGCTAGCATGTTATATAATATTTAATGGTAAACTTTCAGATATATATATATAATACATACCAGTGTTTCGCACCAAGATCTGTGTTATGTAGATCATAGTACAAAGGAAAAAAAAAAAAAGTATTTTCTTGTGGATAATGAACCTGTCCAGTTGGGCCAAGATATAAAATCATTAGGTGGACAGGGTTTAATAAGATTATTTCCTATATCATAAGTTTTGATAATGAGCTATGGTACCAGAAAAGGACACACTAAAGAGGTATAGAGCACAGGCATGATCCTACTTGAAAATATGACTATTTGCATGGTGCTTACCTTCAGGTTCCATTAAAGCACTATTATCATTCACATCTAGGTTATCTGAGGTTGATTCTTGAAGTTTCTTGTTCTTTTTCTTCTTTTTTCCTGTAGAACAAAAGAAAAAAAAAAAGGAATATATAACTACGACAATAATGCAAAAATATCAGCTCTATGCATGGCTGAGAATGTTTTGTACTCCTTACAGCCAAGTGAAATTATTGGTTGAAATAAGTCAAAAGATTTTTATCAAACACCATCGCTAGCTTTCTGTTTAAAGAAAGTATAATTTTACAGTATGAATATGTATACATATGCATATATAAACAATATTTTACCTTCAAATGCCTCAGCTAATTCTTCATGGCTGTTGTTCATTACACGATCTGTAGTGCCTCTTTTGTTTTTCTTGTCTTTCTTCTTTTTAACTAAGGAAAAAGAAAAAACACACCAGCCATGATTAAAACAGATAACATGCTTTCATGAACAATACTGATACAAGGGATGAAATTGTCACCAACAGAATAAAACACAACTGCCTTGGTCCAGAAAATTGTTTGTTGCATATAAATTCTTTACTTCAACTTCTATTTCAATCATTCTTATAGGAAAATTCATAGTTAATTCTAGCCCAGTGCAACATTAACCTCCAATTTTCAAAATTATCACTATTTCCTGTAGGATAAATATGATATATGATCTCACTCCCAACTCCCAAGCCACATTAAATCAATAATAATTGTAATAGTAAACGGAACCCTTTCGTAACTTGAGAAATGAGTATATATATGCAGTTGGCTCCTCTTCCACCTGCACCATTTCTTTTCCTGCTTTTGTTGATGTGGCACCACAGGGTTTGTTTACTCATATTATTTTTATGAATAAATGCAGTATTAGTTACCAGTCAATCAAATAAAATGATAATATTGCTTTCTCCTTGTGCCTGTGAGTGATAAGAAAAATTTTATGTGCCTTTTATTTCACCAAAGGCATTCATTTAATATATATCCTTTCTGCTGATATATATCTGTATTTGCCATACATATCATATAATACGAAATGGAAACAAGGCGCGTGCGCAGGCTAATATTACACTTTCTTTCGCAACAATACCTTATTGATAAGTTATCGTTTAAGTATTCATTTTATTGATTAGTTTAGTTCAAGATGAATAGTAAAACATAGTGCAAATGTTATTGAGTTATACCTTATGAATTTAGATTGCTGCAAAAGATATTGTATCATTATTCTACACATGTTGCCATTTTGTATTGTATTATAATAGCAACACAGATTATCTGTCAACAGATAGCATATATATTAATGAATGACTTTGTGAGTTAAAAGGTGAGTAAAGTTTTCTTATCACTCATACGCACAAGAAGAAAGCAATATTATAATTTTATTTGAAACACTTGTAACTAAGACTGCATTCAATCATAAAAATAATAAAAGTAAACAAACCCTGAGGTGCCGCATCATCAAAGGCAGGAAATGACGTGGTACAGGTGGAGGCGGAGCCAACTGTACATATATGAGAATAAGTTATACCAGTGATAACATACATCCTTTATTATAAACAAATTTCAATCATCATTGTAACCTAAATAGGAGACAAAATACCAGAGCAAGGAAACAAAGGATAAAAGGGCATAAAAGTCAGTATTTTGTAAAATAAAAAAAAATTAAAATACTTGTAAAGTAAAGAACAGTACAACTAAATATATGCAACCAATCAGTGGAACAGATGAAACAATATACTTAAATGATTGTTTATATTTTAAATTTTTGAGAGAGTCAAGAATTCTCAATGGAGCCACATTTGAACAAAAATTGCAATCCTGAAATAATCATGTTCAATTGAAAGGTTTGAGGCCTGGTACTGCCAAAAGACATTTCCATGGATATGTATACAGTACATATATTTAACACGATTTTAACTCTTCTTCTAATATATTAGCATCACTCTTAAGAGAAACCCATAAAACTGATTGTCACTCTAATCAAGAGTACAATGAGTAAGCAAGAGTAGCTTACAAAGGATGAGGACCTTGCTGAAGCAATTTGCCCAACACTTCACCAGAAAGTGTAGCTAGCAAAACACGTCAAAACATAAAGGAATGGAGGGTTGACGCTCTCGACCATGCAAAAGGGAATGATGCCTCCCCTACCATCTTTCATTTCCTAAGTCTCAGTATTCCTATTTATTGTTAACACGCACTTTATGTGGCATCAAATAATAATAATAATAATAATAATAATAATAAAAATAATAATAATAATAGGGAATATCCCCTATATAAACTCTTTTTACAGTAATTATATGCAACTTTAATTGAACCTTTGAAGAAAAAGTGTGACTGTATCAGATGGCTGTCAATCTTATACTTGATTTAGTAACATTGTACAGCTGGGGCACAGACACAAGTTAGTGGGAAACCTCAAGTAAAGGACATGTCAAAGCCTGAGTCAATTGAAAATGTAACAATTCATTTAATTTCTATAGAAATACTTTAATGACTTGTTACCAGACTGAAGTTTCAACCCCCAAAAATTATAAATAAAAAAAAATAATAAAATAATAGCAAAAACGAAATGGGAATACATACCTTCAAATGCATCATCATCAAAGCTTTCATTCAAATGTGCATCAGATGTAGCCATCAACTTTTTCTTCTTCTTGTCTTTTTTGTTTTTCTTTTCTGAAATACACACAATTTATTATGAAGAATATCTGAAAATAATACAATAATACTTCACATCTATAAATGGCTAGAAAGTTCAATATCTAGCAGCATCTCCTTTACATTCTTTTAACCTTTTCAGTCTAGGTTTGAAACTTCCCCAGATGAAGCCAAAACATGTCTATAGAAGAGATCTGACCTGTATTCTTTATCTCTCAGGACCCTTGCGTCCGAGAGGTAAAGAATACCTTCAACAGGTATATATCACATCAACAGAGATGTCCCTAGCCTCTATGGGTCAAGGTTTATTTCACCAACTTGAATTTCACTGTTTTAAACACAAAAAATTGTAGATTCAAATGGAATTAAATTCAATTTGCATACTCTCTAGCGTCTAGAATCCAAAATCTCCCCCAATACGAAAAAATTTATATATATAAAGTACTTTCCACTAATTTGGACATAGATTCTACATCAGCCTCACTGGCTTAA
>BDMR012750664.1:0-12755 GCA_002091895.1 Caridina multidentata
AAATCATTCATCAGATAATAAGATGTAAAACAGCAATAACAGCTGTCTATTAATAACGTAAGTACTTTACTAAAATTAACAGCACACACAAAGAACTTACGTTATTAATAGACAGCTGTTATTGCTGTTTTACATCTTATTATCTGATGAATGATTTGGCTTTTAGTGTACCAAGAATGGCTGTTTTATCTGTTTTTAATCCTGCATGGCTTGTTGCATGTAGCGAAGTAAATACTGCTGAAGCAGAAGCTAAGGAAGCTCAGGAAGAAGAGAAAGACGACGAGGATCTCATGGATAATTTCAAGTAAGTAATAGTAACAGTAACAGTTCTTTGTAGATTTTCTGTGGCTCTCATTAATACAGGTATATATGTTGTTAGTAGATATTGAGTTTCTCTCTTGACTGGTAGTTACTCTTAGAGGATTGACAAAAAACTTTACTTTCTTGTAGCTTTCTTGTATGTTCCCCAAGCACTGATAACTAGCCCTAATGTACTGAATTTGTTTTATTCTCCATTATTAGCATTAGGTGTTATTCAGTAAAGCCTTTCTTTTTAAATACATGAAATAGTGAAAATTAAGTTTTACCGGTAAACTTCTTAGAGAGAGGGTGTGTGGTTTTATGTTCAGGGATTGAGCTACATAACCCGTTTGCCCAAGTTGAAAACGATCGACCTGAGGATGGGTTATAAGGCTGTTTCTTAATTTCCGCGTATGTGTTGGTTGCTGTCAACATTTTATGAAATTTTTTTAACCTATATTTTAAATTTCATTATTTATATCTCTTATCCAGTTTCAGACATTGATATTTTATCTTTTATATTAATCTCTTTTTATTATTTATATTGCATTTTCAAGTAAGATTATTAAGGTGGCCTTATCTTTAAATTTATATGAACTTTTTGTAAGATCTTGGATATTTACATTTTGAGGGACGAAATGAGTAATACACTAGTGATTATTTGAATTACCATTGGAATTATACTATTTATGTGCATATGAACAGAATGCTATTTAGATTTCCACGTATTTCTTATTTGTTTTCATTAGTTTTGACATCTTAGATTTTATATAATGTGCTGTGTTTTCAAAGGTAGCAGGCAGAATGAATTAATTATAATATGTTAGATACTGCTCCAAACCTTTCATATGTTTGATAGCTTGATTTCTATACTTGTGGGCACAGCTTCCTATCTTCCCGAGGCCTTCTGAAGAGTAATGATAATGAGGATGGTCAGAAAGAAGAGACCACTGATGCAAGCCAAAGCGATACAGCAATGGAAAGCCAACAGAATTTAGAATCATCTTCAGAACTTCAGAGCTAGTCATTCTCTAAAGTATGTTGGTTACTTATTTGCATTTCATGTCAATTTTGAACTCAAAATAATCTCTCCTCATTTTATCAGAATATTAGTTTTTTGCAATCTTTTTCAGATTTTCGTGTCAGTCAGAATGATGTGAAAGTAGTAAATAAATAAATGTGATAATCTTAATGTGAATTTTATGAAAAATGCAATATTTTCCTGTATTATATGTTCTTTAATATCGAACATTAAGTATTGATATGAATAGAAAATTAATTGACAACTCTCCTCCAGAATTTCAGAAATGAGAATCAGCTGTTGTTAGAAGTAAAAAAAATACTGAATCATCATGAGGTGAAGATGTTTTAACAGAGACATAATGGGAAAGTATGTGGTTGGAATTGATGGATATATTGCGAACCAGCATAAATGTCTACCTTGTCTTGTCTCCCATGCCTGTGATGTATGTGACGGCCATATATATACACATAAAGAGAATAAAAAAAAGATTCCTTTGCCTTCCATTATTGTGGCAGTTGTTAAGTCATTCACCTGCAGCTCAGTTTTCACCCCCAGTATGGCCTCATAGCTTGTAACCCAATTATATGTTACACCGAAAATGGATTTATATATACACCATATTTCTAATTAAATAAAACTATAATCTTGTTAAAAAAACATAATACATAGAATTTAGAATTAGTCTTGAATAGTCTTGAATTGCTTCATTGACTGCAAACTACTCTTGAAACTGGTAACAGAATACTTTCAATTTCTTTCCTTTAGGGTGAATAGTTACTACCATGCTTCTCTGACATCTTAAATCAGAGAAAATTGTACCATGCAGTTCAAGCCGTAACCACAGAAAGGTTGTGATACATTCTTAAATTTAAATGCATACTCTTTAGTTCAGAATGCTTTTCTTGGTTCTGTTTCATTTCTTTATTCCATCCTGTTCTTTCAACAAAAATAAATTCTTAGGAAAAATATATTTTTTTGTGCATATGGCATAATATATATCTTTATCTCTTCAGATATTAAGGATATATTATTGAGTTAACATTGCGATAGTTCTGAAATTGTCCTTCAGTAAAGAAAACTAAGAAAAAAGAAATTTTGTAAATTGAAAGTTTCAGTTTTGGGATGATCATGTAGCAAAGTAGCAGTACACATCTGGCACCAGTTATTTTATTGCTCATGAAGGTTTGGATCACCGTTTTCCAGTATGTTAATTATGTTCTATGCTTGAAAAGCTGAACCAATTTTTAAGGCAAGGCTATGTCTGGCACAGCCAATTAGTACTAAAAAAAAACAAAGATTTTTTTCTTAAACAGGAATGATTTGGTTGGAGATCAGGGTATCATCATTAAGAAACTGTTTGATAAGGTTAGAATAAGTGGGTTTACTGGTAGAATATCAGTCATATTGTCTTCTGCCTAAGATTGCTAGGGCAGAAATGTATGTAATGAAATGTATATAATGCTGTCCTTCTTAAACTGTTTTGAAGGAAGTGCTTGAATTGTAGTTTTTTTTCTCATTGCATTGCATTACACTAATCTTCTCCAGAGATTGAGTAATTGAATGACTGGTGCCTGTGAAAATATGATCATATGGTCTGTAATGTACTGTATCGTTTGTAAGAATGGAGTCAGATTAGCTTTATTTATTATTTTTTCCTTAATGTATAAAATATTCAGTGACTAAAAAATTCAAGAACTTTAAAATAATTTTGTTTTTTGTTTTTTGTAAATTCTTACAATGTAGGTTTTATTATTATTATTATTATTATTATTATTATTATTATTATTATTATTATTATTATTATTATTATTATTATTATTATCATCATTATAAGACTAATGCTTTACTACAGTATTTCTTTATAATTTTATTGTTGTTTGTGGGGATGAGGCACAAAAGGATATGAATATTGACAAACTATGCTAAGATTGTTGAGGGTTTACTCTTCCTTTTTGGTTTATTATTGCTTCATCAACTTGGCTGAAACGGTTTTGTTGAAGCTGGATCAAAATGAACTGCTGACGTCCATTGTTAGTGATAAAGATCCTATAGTCGTCTACATATTTTTAGCAGTTTTGAGAGCGTGCACTGCTTGAGGCAGTGATATTGCCTTCTGGATATAAAAAGACTATTAGTATATAACTTTCCCTAATAGAAAAGACATTGTATAGCCACATAATACCATTTCTTGTAATAATAGTTACACCAGCACAAAATGTTTTCCACTATCTGAGCTGCAGTTGACATCTAATGCTTGACATTGAATTGTGTCTGTAAATTATCATACTGGGTTTGAAATGCCTATACAGTACTTACTGTTGGTTTTGTACAGCTTTAGAATTGAAGTGTTTGTCAGTGTTGATACATACTTTCTTGTATGCATTCTAGTTCCTCCTAGGAACCCAGAATAGAGTGAACTTGATATTGTAGAAACTTTTTTGTTTTTGGTTTTTATTCCTTACGTTTTTCATTTATCCTTAAATTGATGTTGGCATGTATGGTGTCTATTGGGCATGTTTTTACCTCTTAATTAGTAGTTTTGTTTTCATATGGTTTTGTTATGGCCATATGGCTTTTCATATATTTTCAATATCTTTCCCCATTGTGTGACGATGCTGTTTTATTAGAGCTATGAGGATTTTCTGTTAATATGTTGTAGAAGCTATATTTTAGGTGAAAAAATTCTTTTAAGACTCCAGTACAATGCTAAATTATACATTTGAGTACATACACAACATTTTCATCAACCCTCTAACTATGATATTATAGGTCATTTGTATTGATTTATATATCTGCTTATTATTTTCTTGTTTGAAAATAATACAGGATATAAAAAAAAAGAGAATGTTGATGAAGATTGTCATGTGATATTCAGCTATTTTCGCATTGACATTACATTCCTCTTGAGACTGCTTCTGGGTAATTAACTTTGAGATATTGTAAACTGTTGTTCTAATCTGTTACTATTAAGTTTGTCTCTACAAATTTTGAGCCTCTTTGAGGAGAGGACAAATCATGTAGTTAATTAATTTTGAATTGATAAAGCATATTGCTAAATTTTTTGGTGTATCCTTCAGCCAGATAAAAGAGCTGCAATACTTGGAAGTTTCAGTGTACTGCATAAGATATAAATATATTTGATTTGATGTTCTAAATCATGTAGATGATTGAAATGTTGACTGACACTCAAGAGAATTACTAGATATCTTGATGATTGAATTTTGAACTAAGTTTATTTTTATTTCTTAGGATTCCTCTTTTAAGCCATCACATAAATCAATAGCGCCTTAATTGTTATTCTACGTCATTAATGTATTCGCTCATACGTCTTTTCTAAAGTTAAGCTGTAGCATTGGAATAACTAGTCATTATTTCTATACCTTGCATTTGCTTTTCTGTTCTTACTTAAAGTATGATAATTCATATTTATTGTTACATTTACATGCATTTATCATTGAGAAATTGCATATTATGCCTTTCACAAATCATTTTCTAAAGTTTAAGCCTTTCTTATCATTCCGCTCAGAGATAGTTTTTGTATTATGTGCCCTGTAGAACATGTGTTGGAGTGTATAGGAAAGCAAGTTTAACCCAGAAGTATGTCACATATTCCTTAGAAAATGCATGGCTTAACAGTTACCAGTTTTTGTGCATCTGTTAATAATTTCTCACACACTTTATTAAACTTGTCATGAAAAATATAGTAACATATAATATACAAAGAATACTTCTGGTGGGTTATAGTTCCGTTTCTGAGTTTCTGTCGCGTTACCTTTGAAGTAAAAGAAGCAATTCTTATAATTTATTGAACTAAATACTGTGTAAAAAAAAGTTAAAGAAAAAAAAATATGCTAAAGAACTTCAGAGCTGCTAACATTATCCCACTTATGTTTTTGGGTTGGGATGATGTACAGGGGTAAGGTGGGGGTCATATGATGATTCAAGGTACCTGTTTGTTTCTGTTTTTTTTTTTTTATGCTTCACAGTTCTTATACTCCGGTGCTGAATAGTTGTCTGATTGCTTCTGTATATATACACTCATCCATATTGGTCAGTTGATAAAATAGTCTAACATATCTAGATAAAATTTTACTTTTCCTAGTAAAAAACCTTTTCAGTTTTGCATATTTGTGCTTCATTCCAACCCTATCTTAATTAAGTGTGAGGAAGTGTAATAATTTATTTGAGATTACCTTTTTTTTAGTATACGAGTTGGGATTTCAAGGTTTCAGTCTAGAACTGGCAAAATTGATGTCATCTTTGCTTAGTTAATAAGAGCTTGTTTTTATTATACTTCTCATTAGTTCCATCATGATGTTACCTTTGGTTTACTTCACTACTGGAGGATTTTGTTTTTAAAATTCAGATGAATATTGTTTTCTAACCATCATTTGTCTCTATTTGTTTCTATGGTATTAATGTTGTCATTCGTGATGGTCCTGTTAAGTTTAAGGATGTTTATTTCTGTCTTTATTTCTCATTATTGATTGTGGCTCACATACTTACATGTCTGAATGCAAGTAATATAAGATTTGTTTTACCACAGAGCACAATTTTTAAAATTTTTTGCTTTGTACACAAGTTTATCTCTCTCGATATTAAAATAGCTTTCTAGACCACATGTGATAACTTCACCTGAGCAAAACTGAAAAAGCCTAATGGGTTGAAACATTGAGTAAAAAATGCTAAATTGATTGTGGATTGTGATTGCTTTTGGTTTAGGCTTAGGTTAAATTTAATTTGTTTTTTCAGGCATAAGAAAGTTAGAGGACATCCTATACATTTTTTCATTAATGTATAACTGAGTGAACAGTGGAAAAGTAACTTTAGAAGTATACAGTATACTGGTATGCTGTATTTTGTAACTTTCATACTACTTTAGCTGATCAACCAGCATTGGAGTAATATTGTTCTTTCAGACAGAGTTGAAATTTACTTAAGCAATCTTATTTTTTTTTCTCTCTCTCTCTCTCTCTCTCTCCAGGCAAATATAATTAAACTGTATCACTTGAAAATGTCATATTGTTTAGAAAGGACAGAAGAGCTTTGATTCTGCTTATTTTTCCCCGTCTATGTGATAGTACACTTAACACTGCACAAGTCTCTGAGGCAAGGTGGACATAATTTTTCCAGCTGCAGCTTATGATAGACCTCCAGCACCCTCTGCTAAATGAAATGATCGTACAACCTAAAAATCTGGTGCTATTGTAATTTATAATTTTACAAAGGTTTTGATTTTTCTTAAATTTTTGGTGAATATTGTTTTAGCTTTTATACTGTATCAAAATTGACAGTGCAATATTACAATGTTTGGTTTGTAAACTGTCTCAGATATAAGGTGTATTTATTCAGCAATTGAAATTCTGGAAGTTTCAGAGTTGCCATATTCAGTTGGAGCTATCTCTTTTGAAGAAAAATCAAAGTCTGCACATTACAATACTCTTATGATGCACCGATTGTGCTTTTTGACAAGCATTTGATTATTGTATTTCATAGCTTTATGTGACACTTGGATTGTGATAAGCACCTTTAGAAATGACATTTCTGGAAGGACTCTTTTAAACTGGAATTTTAAGACATGAATTTTGATACGCCCTGTAAGAAACATGTCTTCTTATAGATGACACAGAATAGTATTAATGCAAGTGCACTAAGATGGGGAGGTGTGCATGTAGTGTTAATTATTAGAATCATGAACTTGATGAGTTGAAGTGTCAGATGTAACACATTCATTGCATATGTTGTACTTAGTCTTTGTTATACTCCAGGCAAAAATTTAAATTCCGGTTATGAATGTTTTGTGCCAGTGTTGTGTATTTGAGTTACTTTATTAAAGTATTAGAATGGCATTCCACTGTCATTTTCAGGAAGCCTTTTCATTTCTTACTGTAAGATTTCCCAGCTAACCACAGCTGTTGATAAGGATGTATAGTATGTAAGGGAAAAAGTGGATAGAGAAATAGTTTGAGTTATTGTAGTAAGCATTAGTTTTCATCATATCACACCAAGGGGATTGTATCCTCTTGTCATATGGAATTAGATGAATGTTATATGATTGGTATAATTTTTACAGTAGTGTTCTCCTCATGGAGCATGTGCGTGTGTGTGGGAGTATGTTGTTTGAAATCGACAGCTATACCCATGTCACATCTTGTATGATCACTAGAGATCCATTATGATGCTGTACATAAAGACTACATTTAAATAAAAGAGATCTATTATTTTCCATTTTGACATTTCATAGTATTTTATGTTGAGAGTGTAGAGGAACACTCACTTTTAAATTTTATTATAGACTGAACTAGGAAGTACAATGATGTGGAATAAGGATGACTTCTGTTTGGATATCTGGATGAATATATATACACAAATACTTAAGCTGATAATATTTTATTTAAATACTGTACTGCATAACAGTTATTCTTTATATCAGCTGTACTTCTTGAAGCTGTTGATATTAATTATAAATACAGTATATAATATACAGAAAGATTAGCAGGAGATCCTAATGAAGCAGCTTGCTCAAGCTTGCAGTAATGTGCTTTCCATACTTCAGATACTGTTAATACAAGATAGATAACAAAGGAAAAACTGAGCCTAATCCCCATATCAGTATGCACATTGCATCCTGTTCCCTTGATTTTCCACTTTTTGCCATTGCCAAGGTTCAGCTTTCTTGAAATGCACAAACTGTGTTAAGACTGTTTTTTATTACTTCCAACTGCAATGATTTTGGGTCACATTTATATTTGATAACACAGCAATTAACAAATCTCCTTGTTTCTGATCTTTGTGGTATTTAAACTGAAAAACACAAATTTTAATCCCTTCACTTCTAAACTGATTGCAAGTGATCATTACTTTTTGGCTAAATTTTGGATATGTTGTATTTGCAACAGGAAAGCAACTTTATCAGATTTTTTATAATTTTGCAATACTGTAAATTATGAATGCATGGTTTACTTAAGCCCCAATTGTGGGAAAACCATTATATATGTGACATTGCAAAAGCCATACCATACCCTATTGTCCTACTAAAATAGTTCATTCATGTTGTTGGCTAATATATTGGTACAGTTGTCCGTTTGGAAGTGAACTATTGTCTAAAACCAATATGAACATTGAGTCTTAAAAGCTAAAGACAAGAAAATTTGCAGTTTGATACTCAGAACTTTGAAAAAACACTGACACAAACCAATCCCATGCACTAGACCCCCAAAATGCTGTAAAAATATTCCTTGGTTGCCATTTGTAAAATCATGTAAACAGAGAAGTCGTAAACCATCTGGAATCTTTTTAAGGTTACTGTTGTTCCTGAGCTTCGTCATAAGACTGCTGCTCCTTATGTTCTGTTGCAATACGTGCATGCTCTTCCCTGATTCTATCGAAGAGGTAGGCGTGGCGTGCTCGAAGGTTTTCCACGGCCTTTGTTTCCTTGGGAAGGACCTTGATTAGATTCAGACGATGTTGTTCTGGGTCCACAAACCTGTTCAGTGGTTAAACAAGATGTACCTAACTTAGTGTAATGTATGATATCACACTGCTACTGCTTTTATAGTGGACTATATTCTATTTTGTATAAGTGTTTCAGCTGCTTATTAGATTCTTTATACCTTAATTTTGTTGAAATGATGCATCTTTGCTTTGTTGCAATCTATTATAGTACTAAAGAGCTGACTAATATAGCTAGGACTATATGACTTATAATTACATTTCAAGAAGCTCCTGTATAGTCCAGCAGTTTCTTGCTTATGAAGAGGGTTGTAAACATGCATATGAATGGTGCTGATGAAGACCAAGCAATTCAATTTAACCAAAATATTTCTTCATTTCAACTTAATATCTATTAATTTAATGGTATCAAGAATGTTTTTATAAAACTCTCACCACTAAGGAGACAGCTATTTCATGTCATTCCTATTATGCATTTACTTACCCAAAGTGCCAGCACATTTTAAAAAGCTTATGTTAAATAACTAGTTTAAATACTGAACAGTTATTCACCTTGTTATAAATACACTTGGGAAATACTATGGAGAGACTTAGATGGTTATTTTTATACATTATGTAAATCAGTAAAAACAATCCAGACCACTGTACAAAGCAGCATTTTTTATTCTTGTTTAGCATGATTCAGACTGCTGAATCTTAAGTCTAGCAACTTAAGTAAAGTGGATTATTGTGCACTTTGAAGTAAAAAAAAAAATACTATATAGAAAATAGAAAATTATTTGTACCCATTAATATTTATACAATAATAGTTCTGTCTGTGTGAATAAAGCAAACTAAATATTTTTTTGTTATAAAATTCAGCACATAGTTGATAAAAGTGGAGACTACAAGAGAGCAGTTCATACATCAAGTGTCCAATCTGATGTCATCATGAAGGCAAACCACAAAAACCTCGCGTCATGCATGGTCATGAATCCCATGAAACTGGTTTTGTTATGCAATAAGGATGAGTAAATTGAGCCATATGATATAGGCAGGAATAATGAACTGATGGTGTTTGGTCCACATAATCTAATTAAAAAGATGTTCACAATTATGTAAATTTTATTAGGTCATGCCAATATCCATGTGCAAAAATAGTCAGATTGCAATCAGCATCATAAAAGATTTAACCCAAATTTGGCACTCGGTAAAGAAATTACAAAATAAAGTTAACGAAAACAAATGTTGCAGCAATAGTCTGTTTAAGTCAGTAGGATGAACAAAAGAGAAGAGAAGATAATCATAAGATAGAATGAGTGCGTTTCGTTTGAAGATTAAGTTTATAAAATCACGTGCATTCCAACACGAGAACAGTAAGGGAGTAGTTTCAAGAGCAGCAAAATGCTGCTGAATATGGTTTAGAAAAATACAGATTGGTATAAAATTTTAATACATCCAGACAATGATCAACAGAAAATATAAATATGAAGGCATATGGGTAAAACAAGGAATAAAAGCAAGCAGAATAAACTAAAAAGAAAAGAAAAAAGGACACACTTTTAGCAATGAAAATAGTTGGACCATTTGATTTGAAGTAAAAGAGTCACAGTTTTTATTGATTGACTGATTTATAATGGTATGTGTGAGTATATATATATACTTCAGGAGAAATGTATGGTCAAGTTTATTAGAACTACGTGGAAACATTTACTAATTAATTAGCTACATATACAAAAATTATAAGTGAAACTTATGATGAATCGGAACTGGAGTTTTGGATCAACAAATAAACGTGTAATCCAAAGTCTGATAATGAATATTTTGCCAAAATGTGAGGACATTTTACTTTAAACCGGTTATAAGCGAAACGTTAGGCTTCAGAATGTAATAGTTGCAATGATGAAATGTAAAATAAATAGCTAACTTGTGTGATCATTGCAACTGTAAGTGCTTTGTTGTTTCAGTTTCGAATGCATTTAGTAAACCATAAAAAGATACTCGGATCTAATTTGCTGTTTGCAAGTTTTAAAAGGGCAAAAAAAAGCAACAAGTTTGAAGTCATGGCTAGTGAATACAGTTGTTTATATATAAAAATGAAAATAAAAAGAATTACAAGAATACTTAAAAGAGGACAGACAATACGAAGAACAATGTTATATGCCACATGCATACTCGTATCTTGGTTAGTATTCAGTCTTCCACAAAATTTTGTTTTATAAATAAAGGTGTGAAACTCATAGTTTAAACCCCCAGTTAAAATTTATTTTGTATAACACAGACTCTATACCTGGTGAACGTAAAAGAGTAGCTTTATAAATAAGTAAGTTAATTTGGGTGAAACTGGCTCAACAGCATGTGATACACAGTACAAATTCTCATGAAGGCATTTTATCCATTTTGTGACATATTGTCTTATTTTTTTAAAATTTCGAGTTTCCCTCTCTGTACTGTATAGTGTGTATCTGTTTACCTGACTTGAATGCAATGTGATTTATCAATTTAGAAAGAGAGAGAGAGAGAGACTGTTGTTACTCTGAATCGTACGTCTCCTTGAGGGCTTCCTCTTGAGCTTCTAAGATGGCTCTCTCTGCAGCTATTTTGGCGTGTTCTTGTCGGATCCTCTCGAATTCAGTAGCATGGCTGGCTCTAGCATTCTCTACAGCGACAGTGTCCTTGGGAAGGTTAGAGGCATCTACGTGAAATCCGTCGTTGTCTGCATAGTAAACTACCTCCTGCACCTGCTGCCTGGGATCTACATATCTGTGGATTGGCACTCATTATTAAAATATACAACTAAAAACTAAAAAAAAATAATATAGCTAATAAAAACAAAGTTTCACCGAAAGCAGATAATATAACAAGTACTCATATACATTTACAAAATGTCAGGCACAACCATTATGGTTCTATTTGACTTATTTATATTTCATAAATGGGTATTGTACTTGTTTATAACATTACACAGAACATACAGTGTCTTATCCGCGGTAAAACTATGAGTTTGTTAAAAGCTCCCTGAGATTTGAATATCGGTTTGAAGAATTTTTAGACAATTAAAATAATAAGAAATAGATAAACAGACAAATAGATAAATACATGGATATAAAGATAAAATATTATATAAATAAATAATTAATAAAAACAGCTACAAATTTGCCTAAATTAAATGGTGGTAAGAATGAGAAAAATTCCCATTTTAACAAATTAATGAATGACTAGTAGGAAACCCCTGATCCTGGCAATTCTTTACTCATTTCGAAAAAAAAAGACTTTTTATCAGGTGACAAGAACCAGGTAAGTGTAAATTTCCTTAACTTCGATTATGTGTGTAACGGAAATGTGGTTTTGTAACAAACTGTCATATATGCTGAATACTGAAACTAGATAAGAAATTATAATAAAGTTCCATGCGCTGTTACATCGTACACAAAGCCCACTTACACAATATAGCCACTGATGTAATTATGCAGAAAATATCTAAAGGCATATGCATGCATATTTTTTTGACAGAGCAGTTCTTTACTTTTAACATTCGCGGTCATTCATTTTGGTTAAGAAAGGGGCGATTCCTCACCTGAAGACTCCTCTCGTAATGCCATCCTCTCCTCTTTGTTCCTGGTGTTCACGGTCAGGGGTCCCATGGTAATAGCGAGAAGCAGCCCATGCAAAGCTGTAGGGTCTCTTTGGCTCTTCCTCTTCTTCGCTCTCAGCTTCTACCTGTACTCCATCTGGACGGCCAAAAACTCCAACACAGACGCCCAGTACAGACAACAGTAGAATCTGCAAAATGTAGGAAAAGGTGACGTACAGTGACTAGAGCGATATATGTTGTTGTTTATTCCTTTTCGGCATCATGAATTTTCATGGCGATATTTACAGGGGTTTTAAATCGTTTCTGTCTTTAACACCTTCACCTTGAGTCAATATTTAACACCATCACCAGATTAAGCCACTATACTAATAATTCGCCCAATTTATGACTCAACAGATAAGTCAG
>BDMR012750665.1:0-12768 GCA_002091895.1 Caridina multidentata
CCAGTACGCCCCCCTGCATGGCTTGTACACCTGGTGTCTACAGCATGTGGGTGGTTGGTTGCCTGGCAGCTCTTTGGCCCCCGGTTAGCATACATGGGTTGTCTGAGTGCTGTTGGAAGTTTGACCCTTATGTGTTCAGACAAAATACTTCGTTCAAACAGAGGACCATGGACTTGTGGGGTCTGTGTCGCTTTTTTAATTGTTTGGTAAGTGATTGTGTCACGCTCTAGTTATAATACGGAGCCCTTTGTGAACAGTTTCAAATTTATAATGCAGTATGCAATTAAAAGAAAAAAGATAATGTGGAGCAGTGTAAGTAGCCAAACGTTATTGGTGACTTAGTATATAGATGTAAGTTTATTTCATTGGTATATGTACCTGTATATAATGTAGTTCTTGTGGAAACCTGGCTTTGATGATAAACCATCAGTCTTCAATTCTTTGAGAATAGATTTAAAGCAGGTTGCAGACTTTTGATTTGTAAAGTGAAGGTCTTCCTCTCTCTACTTGTGTAGTAGGAGATAGATCATAAATTGTCAAAATTACACAAACTCAAAGAGAGAATTAGCAATGGAAATCCTATTAGGTTTCATAGGATTTTAAAGAGGAAGTGTGTAATTTTCACAAAATATATGGTAGGCCATGACTAGGGTAGCTTGACTAAGTTGCAGTGTTCTCTGAGAAACTAGCATTTCAGGTGAATGTCAGAAAGTTTCTTACAGAGACCAAATGTAACCGTGCTTGCCTTTTGTTTGATGTTTCTTTAATGTTGCAATAACTTCCTTGGGTACAAGATATGGTTCTCAATTATTGAACACAACACATGTGCATCATCTTTAATACTGCTGTTACAGTGTTGCTCTTTTTACATGGCAGTGAGTTATGGTGGGCAGATCCTGTGGATTGGCACAGTATTCGAGGTGCTCAGATGATTGTACTGATGAAACTAGTATCTGTTGGTTATGACCTTGATACTTCAACTTTACCTTCTAGACCCAGTGTTGTTGAACTGATGGGTTACATCATGAATCCAGGTTCCATTATTTTTGGCCCTTGGTTTTCTTTCAGTGCATACAAGAAAGTCCTGCAACCATTTTCATTTGTAAGTACACTGTATTTCCTGTTGGCTGTAAGAAATTTATTATATTGTCAGGAGTTTAAGTAATTTGTGGCATGTGCCATTGTTTTATTGCTTTCAATTTCTGTGTAATGTCCTTGAAAGCTGTAACAGTATACTGATATGTGAGAAAATGCTTAAACGATTCAAAATATACTATAATTGCCTAGGTATATTATTCTTAGCAATTATATTGCTTTTGCAAAGTCAGACAGTTAGTTACTTGATTGCAATTTCAGTACCTCTTCTATCATTCATAAACTTATATTAGCCAGATGCAGCAATAGGCTCTGTTGATTATATGGCAGTGTGTAAACTATGCATATTGCAAATACTGTACTGTATCTTTTGGTTTGTTGTACTAGCTGGATTTAACTTTCTTGCCCAGGTTACTGAGAAAATGTAACTAATGTAACTTCTTTGTTTATATTCATCTTGATAATTGACTCTCATAAAGTGCATTATTCTTCCCAATATTTAATTTTTAAATTTTCATTGCAAATGCATGGATTTTGATATTTCTTCCAGTCACATACTTTAATCAGACATGTTAAAAAATAGCATGAAAAAGTTATATAAAATATCCCTTTCTGTATTTATTTGTGATATCAGTTGATGACAATAGGCACTGAAACAGCACACTTGCCTTATGCTGAACATCTCTTAATTGAACAACTAGGTTTAGCTGCCAAATGCAGCTAAACCTATCAGCAGCTTCAGAAAAGTGGAGGAACATGCAGTTCTTAAGGAGGGTTCATTGTACATCAGAAAAATTATCCAATTGATATTCTAATTCTGCTTATCTCTCCTTTGTATATGATTGAAAATTTTACCAGGCAGGCAGCATTCTTCTCTTACAGTTATTTGTCTTTTAAAGTGGAAACTGAACCTGAAAGCATTAATTTCTAATACAGTATGATAAAAAATTAAAGGCCTAAAGCATGAAAAAAAAATCTCCTGCTTTTTCACTGCCAGGGGTGTTTCTCCAAAGGCTCTGCTTGTCTGTGTGAAGATGTATAAAAATTGTTTTGTGTGTATGTACATTAATGTGTTCCAGAACTAATGTGTGTCTTGTAATTTTCAGAATTTGTCTTGGATTCTTAGTATAATTGGCAAACTACTAGCAAGTGTGGTCTTCCTACTCTTTTCCACCTGTTTTGTGTCATGGCTGGTTCCTGAAACTATATCCAAGTAAAGTATCTTGTTGATGCTATATACTATATATTTGTTACCCTTTTATTTAAAACTGGGTTCTGTAGTTAACATTCATAGTAAATTTGTCTTTCAATGACATTTATACAACTGGAATATCTTATAATAATTCTTTATGGCTTTAATTTTCTTTCTTCGCACATCTCAATTTTTTTAATATTTTTGTTTTTTGTTTTTTTTTACTTTTATGCCAGTTGACAGTCTTGAATCCAGCATAAGCAGATCAAGGTTAAATAAGAAACTGCTGCTGAGAAATTATTGATTTTTTCACGTAGCTGAAGTAGTATACTTGGTCATAGGACTCCCCACGTTACATTCTTTCCTATCACCTTTGCAAAAAATCTCTTATTTTTTTTAAATTTATGAAGCATATCTTAATTATTAGAATTGTTCTCCATTTTAGGTGGGTGATAGCTTACAGAAAAGCGCTGTCTTTCCGATCAAGCCACTATTTTATATCTTACCTAAGTGAGGTCACTGTTCTACTGGCCAGCCTGGAATCGGGGAAAGTATCAAGACCCGCTTTTGTAGAGACCCCACGGTCACTTGTCGAGGTTGTGATATACTGGAACATACCAATGCATCATTGGTTGAAAACTTGTGAGTTTTGAAAGTATTTTCTGTTTCATAAATTCTTTTGAGTTAGATTTGTTTCATAAATTCTCTTGAGTTTGATTTTCTGTTTCATAAATTCTCTTGAGTTTTGGATTAAAATTGTATTAGGGATACTTTATGCTATTCAGTTTTGTCAAAAGCTAATCAGGAATATCCATTATTATTATGAAAGTAATCCTCTGCAGTACCTAGATAATACCAGTTACATGGCTTAGGTAAAGCAATTGGTGTTTGTCCAAAAACCACTTTTCTCTTCAGGTGGTGTAAGTGTTATGAGGACTAAGAATGATGTATATAATAATCTATCCTTTGTTTATTTGTGGTGGTTATTTTTATTTACATTTATTTAAATGAATCTCCATTTGTCTTGAAAAGTAGAAATGCATAGTCGGCCTCATAAATTCGTTGATACTGTGATTAAATTTCATGCTTGTGTTTGTCTAGTAACATTGTCCAGTTGATTTTCCATGACTTTGAATGAAATATATTCATAAAAATTAATTTTTAATGTGATTGTAAATCAACAAGACAATGTTACAAGGCTAATTGGAGCTGAAAATACAATAAGAATATTCACAGATTCACAGGGTTGACTAAACATGATACAGCTCTTAATAGTTTGTGTATTTAAGTAATAAGTGATACAAATTTTCCTCCATCTTCCATTCTTTACCATATAATACCATATGATGATTCCAGGGCTGTTGTTCATTCAAAGGGTCCAGGCATAGCCCTAGCTCAAGGGAAACTTTAGTTATGTTGTTCTCCTACTTGTAATAAGACAAAGTGGGTTGCTCTGTTGTAGGGATAAGGTGTAGGTGAAATATGTTATCATAAAATAAAACCATATTGTTAATAGGTAATCCAAAGTGGGCAATCATTTTAAATATTACATTCCTAATTTACAGCAAGTAACTTCTCAAACAATAGCATATTAAAATATTTTCTTAAAGTAAGTTTGATTACTGCCAGCTCCTTATGTGGGACTTAACAGTAAGAATTAAAAGATATATACATTATTATACTGTTCTGATCAAATTTATTTGCAGATTTCCAGCAAAACTTAAACAAAATGACTCTTTATTAGGAGTGGCTGATCATTTGTAATTTACACGAAAGAAAGTGTCCCTGGGTGTTTTGTTAATCAACAAGACTAATAATATCACTGCAAATCTATGCTTTACTGTTGAAACATACATCAGTGCAAGGGACTTGGAAATAATTATTCAGCAATATAAATTGAACATAAATACGTTGTTTTCTTTTTTTCCACTTTCAGATGTGTTTAAAACTGCCCGAAATAAGTTGGGCAATTTCTGGGCATTATTGTTTACGTACAGTATGTCAGCACTTTTTCACGGACTTAACTTCCAGTTGGCTGCTGTCCTTCTGTCGCTAGGCTTTTACACATACGTTGAGTACACGCTTCGACAAAAACTTGCTGCTGTTTTTGATGCCTGCATATTAGCAAGATCATGTTCTGAAAATTGTGGACATACTCAAAAAGGTAACTGTGACCACTTTTTCCTCCCTTTTTTTTCTAAGTTTTCCCCCAATTTTTGTCCCCTTTTTAAAGTTTTGGGAGGTAAATGTTTATAATTAATATTTCAAATTTTGCAGTGAAAATTCATAGGTGAACTGAATGGAAATATTTTTAAGCCAGGTGTGCAATATTTTTATACAGGTATTCGTATCTTAATAGGAAACTGTTTAGATGGGAATGATATGCCATCCAGAGGTAGTTTTGTTTGAAGCAGATCGTGCAGCAATTTTTATGTGTTTATGAGTGAACTGCCAGGAGCCAGCTTTCAGATTTTCTTGGTATTCTGTAGCCAATATTTAGGCTACCTTGGATTTGATAAAACATAACTGAAACAAAGTTTTTCAATGTAAATATTTTTTGTCTTGTATTTGCTTTTGCAATTACTACTGTTGTTTAACAGACTCACTAAAGAAACCATGTGAAATGGTTTATTTTAGCCAGTTTCAGTACTGGAACAAAATAGTTCAGAATGAATCAGTTTAATTTGGGGAAGATAAACCTAACCTTGAGCATTCCTGTGCGATTAAAGATATATTGTAACTACCGTACGGTACTTTGCAAGTTTCCTTTTGTTTACGTTAACATGCTTTGATGACAATTCTTGATCTTTTGGGTATTCATGAAAAATTTTAGCTGTATATCTATGTATAGTCAAAGTAATTGTAAACAAGGAATAATCAGGTATTGTAGTAGTTGGATGCATTTTATGAATAGCAACACTCCGTCTTGGCAAACTGAACTTATCTGACTATAACAATCGCTGCTATATTTAAATGGTATTTCTGTTTTTCAGGAAGGTCATGGTTCAGTCTCTCAGTTAATGCAGGGTTTGGAATACTGACCATATTTCATCTTGCTTATCTTGGCATCATGTTTGACTCCTCTTCTCAACAACAAGAAAGCGGCTACAGTATGAAGCATACTTTAGCAATGTGGTCAAGTTTAAATTATGCAAGCCACTGGATAATATTTGTTTGCTATGTTATGTCCTCGGTTATATGAATATGGCAGTCATACAGTCATCATAATTTGAAATTCATCAAGTCGTTTAGATATGCCTTTTGTAATATTTGTGTACATACTAGATGTCTTTTAATTGTAAATATTTTTTATACTGCATAATTAGTTTTTTACTAAATGTTTTGCCTATTTAAATGTAAAGTTATTTTCATAGCAACTTTTATAGTGTTTTGTGTTACATTTTTTTCAATTGGAATCTTGAAGCAAAAGGACATTTTTTAAGAGATTTCTCCAAATGTCGGTTATGATGGTAATTTTTTGACGGCTTGTGCTGTATTTGTCATGCCTTGCTGGCTTTAATCAAGATGTGTTGTATTCATGACAATTATTTACTTGTATGAGTAGTATTTTCATACATAAAAGCAGAGAGCAAAAACTTCCAAGGTTTTACAATACTACACTGTATTTGTCTCTTTGTGAACTGAAGTGTAAGAAAAAAAAAGTCAGCGGACTTCAGTTAAATCATTTAAAATTATATGAGTTACTGCATTGGCAAAGAATGGCTGTTTGTCTGTAATATTTATTACTTGTTTTGTAAGACTTGTCAAGTACAGTAGTTTCTGTACTGGATAAGAATACTTCAAGACTATCATAGTATCGCTAAAAATATAGGTTCGCAGAACAGCAACGCTAATATCAATAGAGAAGGCTTCTAGAAAAACGTTATTCCATAGAATTGGTGCAAAAAAGAACTGTAATTAAAATGAAACAAATGTACACCAACGGCATTCAAATCAAGGAATTGATTCTTCTTCCACCTCCCTCTTTTCCCTCACTTCTTCTCCTTCCTCTTCATTCTCCTACCATTCCCCATCCTATTCAGTCTTTGAAATCTGTGCAGTAACACCTAGATCAACTTTTCTTATAAATTTGCAGCAGTTACTTTGATATAAATCAGTTTTTTTAAACAGACAATACATGGTATATTACCCAGATGAGAATGTCATGCAACTTGTTCAAAGTTGTTGTTTTTTCTAGCAATGCAAAACCCCTGGAAGACTTAGCAAGAGATTAAGTTTAAGACATGGTAAAAGTTGGTGATGTGTGTAAATGTAAAATGTTTCAAACAATATAGAAATAAACAGTCTAGTTGGCTTTTTTTATGCCCCTTTAAATCATACAACAGTATATGTGGACAGAAAAACAGTTTTAAAAATTAATTATCCAAAAAAAGCAGCCCCTTAATATCCTATAAAAGCGTAATCCCTAAGGTATCAAACTGCTTGTAATACAGAATCCAATATTAAGATGAGTAAGAGAGATCTGATTCAGAGTGATCACAAAGTAATTTGCTGGAAACATTAATAGATTCGAGAATAGAGCAACGTAGTGAAAAAGACTAACTTCAGCTTAAATGGACATATGATAACTCGGTATGAGAAAATACTCTTATATTCCTAATTGAATAAATTTCAGATACCTTTGCAGGAAAGAAGTATCTTGTGTTTATTCATTACTTACACATAAAAACACCCTTACTGTACTTTTTCCCAACCTTATTCTGAAAAGAAAAGCAATCGCAGCCACTCTGTTGGTCACAAAATACATTATTGATGCAAAATAAAGAAATCTTAAATGCTATGTCTACTGGTTTTGTCATTCCTTGGCAATTCAAGGAAGATATTCACGTGAACAACAAAATTTTATATCTACGGTACTCAGAAGGGAAATCGCTGCCATTCTCATGCTTTTAGTATGTGATTAGTTCCTGCAATCAAGGCATTTAAAGGCTGGAGTTCCAGACAAGTGCCACTGCTGTAGTTTCAAGTGCTAAATAGATTTAATACAGTAGTACATTGGCTGCAATAGAAGCACAGGCAGTAAAAGCCCTCAGAGATAAACTTGACAAAAACTTTAAATTTTGTGGTATGGGCGTTCAAAATGGACAAAGATTTAACCACTTGCTGTGATTTGTATCTTTGCACCCTAATCGATATGCAAAAATTATTCACAGAATTAGGAAAATAAAAGAAACCTGTAATAAATAAAAAATATGTATAAGTATGGCAATGCATGTAATACTGCATTTTAAATGTGCAGGTTGGCTCAATTTAATGTAGGAATAGAAAGGAACAAAGAATCACATGCCAAATCATATCAATACAGTTTTCCGCATTATTAAATGATGAAACAACACTACCATTATAAAATGATAAAACAACACTACCTGCAGGAGTTCAAAATACACTTGTAATGTGGGGCAAACTGACACGGGTAATTACAGATCTCTGTGATGTAAATACAGTATTAACATACAAGATACCAGCCAATAAAGAGATATAAAGAACATTTTGTCTCCCCTCAAGTCTGGAACAATCATTTACTGTAATGTATTTGTGGAAATTGAAACATCTGACCACTATCAGTAACAGAAAATGGGACCATGATTGTGTCAGTTATGGCATACATTTTTCATTGAATCTTATCATTCCATGTACCAACATAATCCTATACAAATAAATGCAAAGTAGCTGTTGAAAACATTTTGGTCATTAGGTCTCCTAACTTGCAATGCTACTTCAGTCAAACTTTTTTCTTCCAAACAGAACAAATTTACTTATTTAAATTTTCCACAATTTTATTTTATATACCAATAATTAAGCTGATTCTAACAGCCTGAGCTCCAAAGCACCTCCTGTGACAAAGATAACCTTATGAACACTGACAACACAGTGCCAGTCATTACTATTCCTCACTATGAACTCACAAAACTTGTCATCTAAGATTCACAAATCTATTTAGGTTCAACTACAAAAGATATAAAGATGTACCATATGGAATACTTAACCAGAATATATTTCCTAATTTTATTTAAATAAAAATAATACCAGTTGTGCTACAGCAAGTTAGTGATGATGATGCATTATATACATGCAAAAGGGTTGTGTCACTTTGGTTCAGGATCCTACACGTGCAGGCTCCGTAAAATGTAGTAGACTAGCCAACTGTTAAGGATCAATGTGCTGCAGACTGTTTATGGATGTAATTACCACTCAATTAGGAATAAGAGTACCTGGGAAACCCTTGAAGGAGGCAACCCTGCATGAAAAAATTAATAAAATGAACATGAGGTCAGAAACTCATGATATTACAAAGGAACATTGTATAATAAAACAAAAACAAATGACTATCAAGAATACAAAGCACAAATGCTAATGTATATTTCATTCTTATGTACTACTAGTGGAAGTCCACAAAATGGATGAAGTGAACATGGGAAGTTTCTTGAAGACATCAAGATCTCTGATGTAAAATACTCAAGACAAAAACATTACAAATTTGTATTGTTGCCAAGGAAACTCCAATTTAAACAAAAAATTTATTTAGACTAAAATGATGTGTGGTCATGAAGAGCTTCAGGTGCATGATTAGCAACTGTAATAATATATTATTTTTTATATTTAATACAGCTTGAGATGACCAGTAATCTGATCTATCAGTTCAACTGGACCCGGTCCAACACCTAAAACTGTTCGCGATCCTGGAGTTACTTGAGTTCGACCAGCATCTTGGATGAGGCTCACAGTTAGTCCCACTTCTCTTGCTAATGAGGCCAAATCGAGCATTGATTCTTCATCGTCAATCTTTAAAACCACCTGTAAGATTACAAACAACTTCAGACACTACTGTTTTATATGGAAAAAGCAGTGACACATTTGCATTGCTACTTTCAAGTGCAGGCAACAGGTCAAATACACATGATCAGTAAAGCAACAAATCATTAAAAATTACAACTCCTGTAAAACTCAAAATGCTGGATAGAGGAAGTACCTTTACAACTACATACATTCCAGCAGCTCAGAGAGCTGGTACTGCATGGGCTGGTTATAAGCACTACATATGATTACAATTTTTGTAAACAGTTATTTTTCTGCTAATGTTATGTTACAGTTCGACATAAAACTTAATCTTGACAAAAAGGACTTTGCTCACAAAGATCAACATAAGAAATTTCATGAAAAAATCTTAGTGTATATTTCATTTTACATTATCAAAAGATGCTAACTCAGCAGAAAAATAAAATTACCTTGTGATTTTTTCATATTAAAAAAAAAAAAAAGTCTCTTTACTGCTGTTACTAAATGAAAACACAATTCCTCAAAAGAAATTGAGGAAAATGAGGTAACTAATAATATTCAAACAGACTATAAATAAAACATAAAAAAAAAAAAAATCAGAACTGCTTGACCTTTGGCTGTCCATTCATTTCCCAAGCTCTTAATAATCTGCGATTGTGCTTTTGTGTTTGCTTGAAGGCTTTCAAAGTGGCATGGCAACACTGTAAGAAAAATTATGTTGATCACTACTAAAATCAATGTACCCAGTACTGCATCAAAATTCAAACTTTACATCCACTACCAAGATAGGTATTATACTCAATTTTATACACATGTCATAGACTTGAGATACTGCTAAGTAGGTCAGCATTGAAATATAATAACATACAGTGGACGGACACACTCACAGACCACTGTATTTAAAAACCTTCTACCAAGTTAGTAAGTATACCATTAATTTCATTGAAACCAGAAGGAGGTGTATACAAACCACAAATACTAACAACAACAACCATTTAAATAAGTTTACTTGGAACTGAAGTGAATTCTCAACACTCAACTAAATTTACTAAAAGATTCCGATTGTCAAAGCATTGAATAAAAATTTTCCAAATGAAATATAATTTATTTAGTCCAGGTAACACTCGTACTCTCTCGATTACTACATATTAGCACTCATAAGGAGAACAATATTGTATTACTTATCACAAAGACAGAGCAAAGACTTCTTTCATAAATTATTAATCAATAGTCTACTCTTATATATCATATCCAATTACAATCAACTGAAATCAGATTATATAAAAATTAATACACACAATAACTATGAATTATCTGTACCTGAGCAGCAGCCTTGCCTTTCCCCATTTTGAGATCACTTCGAACCACTAGAACCAGCTTGGTTTCACCTGCACCTTCTGCCAAAAATCCATCCTGAAATAACAATTTGAATTTTACTATGTTGTTCCTAGATTACACATAACTTGTAGATTCTACATCTTTTTCTAGAAATGTATGAGTTTCATAGACTAAGTGTCTAAAAGAACAGTATATATTACTTATTTCACACAGTCTACATTGTGACTCCCTAAATGGCAGTGTGATAGAGCAGAATTCTGTATGCCTCAAGGGCTGATATTTGAAGCACAGTGTTATTAGAACAGAAGGAAAAATTTTTCTAGGATGATTAACTGAATCTGTCTCAGCTCCTGAATACTTTTATATTATAAAATTAATGATTTTATATTACCAAGCAGGTCTTCTATAACACTTTATTTTGCTTTGTTTTCTCTTATACCCTTACCTTCACAATAATTTTGTTTCCCTTCAAGGCCAAAATAATATCAGTCTTAATTTATAAGAAAACTCAAATACTAAATAACGACACAGTACTGAGCCACCAAACACAACATTGTATGTAGCTCCCATATAAGAGGGTTAATTTGGAATACTTAGATTTGTTGTACTTATCCAACATACCCCATTGAATATGCTTTGATAAGTATCACATCTTGTTCTTGCATATGGCAGTCCAGCCAGTGGAGAACAAATTCGTCTGTACGGATGAATCATGTGGGGGTATTTACAGTTCATATGCTTATTTCCTAGATCTAAACAAACGATAAGGTACTTCTTACCTTTTAGACGATCCAACGCTAACAAGGAATTATCCTAAGCTAAAACTACTAAGTAATCTTAAAACTGAACCTACAAACCACCTGCTCTAGCCTAAATTTAATGGTTACAAAGTAACTTTATCAAACTATACTAATATGACAAAACAACCCCACTTCAACTAAACTCACCTAACCTGATTAAAATCATTTGTTGTAACCAAGTAAAACCTCTCGCCACCTGAATTTTTCTCTAAACCATACGAACAATACCTCTTGACCTCCTTCACCTATCAAACCAGAAACTCTGTTTACTAAATATGCATCATTTAAACTGTAACAATAAAGTTACATTGGGTTAGGTCATGAATTCATTCCCTAAAAACATCAACAGAGATTCCCCCACAAGATAAGTCCAACACTACTGAAGTCAATTCATCTATTCATAGAAAGGATAGATAGGTTTGAAGTTGTTACAAAACCATCTACCACTCCAATTCACTCCTACTCTCAGTTGATTTTGTTAGATGAATTGTATTGCTGGAAGGATAGGATAATTAAAGCCTTGTAGGAGGTTACGACACAAATTCCACAATTCCTTCATTTCCTATTAAAATCATGTTGTTCATAAGGTTTTATTATGATAATACCAAAGATCTGGGGGCCTGGGGCTCAGGCCTGCCACCTAAACGCGGCAGCTCCGCAGTCACCTGGTTATCCAGTGACAGGATAGGTCTAAGTTTTGTTAGCTGGGATATCAAGGAAAACGAACAAACCTACAAAACTTGACTCATCCTGCGACTGGCTGGACACTCAGGTGATATCGGCACCGCCGCACTTCAGCCCGCACCCCAGATCTTCGGTATTACCATTTTTTTTCTGAATAAATTTTCAACAGATTGTTAGGTTAGTGGTGGTACTAAACGAGAATTTTCCAATTATAGGACCAAGTGGGTTAAGAGCTCAAATATACTGAACCAGTTTGACCTTAGTCACCTCTGAAAATAATAACCAAGGCCATAAGCTGGATATCTAAGAATATGAGGCAAATGTTTGTAATATCATACCTCATCCCAACCGCTGTCATCCTCGTCATCGGGATCCTCTGAAGAAGGATCTGTAGAGGCCTCCTGGTCCCCAAATACGGATCCTCTTGCAAAAAATCCTATGCAAATCCCTAAACCCATTCCTACCATCACTCCAGGCTGGGTTAATAAATCCGATATTATGGGAATCATCTTGAATCTCGGTAAGTTTAATATATAAAAGAGATATTTAATAATCAACCTTATTTCTATTATCACATGTTAGCCACCGGGATACACTGCCTAAGCACAGGGGTCGTGACAGAATCAGACAGATACCGAAAATTTAAGGACCAGTTCTCTTCTTCTTGTATTTTCGAGTCAAGGCAACACGCCCTTGTATCTGTACTCCTCAAGCAAATATAGACTCGCCTAGTTGTTTGTACGGGAAGGAGCTCCGCTCGTAGTTTCCCGCCTCTGCTTCTGTATGCAAATCCATTTACATTAAAACATAACTTTATCCATATGTCTAAATGCCACCTATATATTAACAAGTAGTGCATAC
>BDMR012750666.1:0-12810 GCA_002091895.1 Caridina multidentata
GATTGATAGCCCTGTTTTGGCACTTAGATATATATCTAAGTGCCAAAACAGGGCTATCAATCTAAAGAAGACAATGAGTGATGCCATCTATCATAAGAAGACAATGAATATCTGAATAATGAATAAACAAAAGAGGTACTGGGAGTAGAAAGAGAGCAGTACAGCTGGTGATTTGTCAGCCTGTTAATGGACTGTGAGAATACAGTGTGTCTATAGAGGAGGGGCCCACTGAAACTTGCTACCTTCAAGTAGTGACATAAAGTCTGCCAGTGATAATAACCTGGAGGTGGCCATGAAATAGGAGGTTTGGGCCAAATCTTTGGTGGCTGTTGTTGGGGTGCACGGGCAGGACAGGAGCACCAACCACACAGCACAGGTAGTGGGGTGACCCGCAGCCGACCGCCCCACCAGGGCAGCCAACCACCGGGAAAAGAAAAGACATATATTTAGAATTGGGTTATTATTATTAGTAAAATTTACCATGTTTTTATAGATTACAATACTTACCTCCAAGTTAATGATAAAATTTCTTAAAACTCTTTACAACTGCTCCACAACACAGCCACATTTCAAGAACTTTAAAAATACTGGAAAAATGTTAAAACTCAAAGATTTAAATAAAAATTTGTGGATATGTTCCAACTTAATATCTAAAGGAACCTATTCTAGAGCATGACAAATAAAACAAACTGCAATATTGAGAACTCTTTCAAATAATATCAATATATGACAAAAACAATATTTTGCAACCATGCTAGATGTTTTATAAAATCAAAGTCCTGTAAAAGAAAATAATTTTATGCACATTAAAGAAATTTATCCAATAATATTAACAATACCATTAATTAATACAGGGTACAGCTGTTAAGAAAATGCAGTTATAATTTTAATAAGATAAATGCTAATAACTTCATAAAGAAAATTAGACCCTTTATAAGTAAAGCTGAGTAATATGCAAGGGAAATCAGACCCTTTAAAACTAATACAAGATATACTACATAAGCACAATACCTTACGGAATATTGGGATACCGGGGTATCCCAAGGAATCTCAGTAGATGCAATGAATCAGGTCTGGTTGATAAACTATCAATAAAATCAATAAATAAAAAGTAGCTCTAAGGTTAGAGCGACATGTATGAGTGGGTCTAAGAGGAGGAGGGGTTCTTTCTAATCCAGGTGACCTTCGGGAAAACAAGGGCATTTTGATTTTGAAAGTCAAATGAGTTCTGAGACCAAAAAATGTCCCGAATAAATCTGAGATGAGGTTGGAATTAATGGAGTTGGTAGATATTAATGTCATACACAGGTTATAGGAAGCCTACTCCCAAAGAATTTCATATCCATGTAGCAGAACGTTCTACAATAATAATGGACAATTTTAAATTCCTGACAATGTTGCAAAGATGTGATCTTGATAACCATATTTAAATTGTGGAGATCTACAATATGCTGTCTTTGAATGACCGATATGGAAACAAAAACTTGATGAGATGAACAACTGCAGTGCTGAGATGCTTGAAGGAAAACGGGAATAAAATGGCATCCATAATTCCTTTGGGAATCCATGGGAACTGTAATTGGGAATCCATGAGAACTGTAACTTCAGTGGTCAAGAAGGAGGGGACAATGACAGCCGCAGGGATGATTAATCCTAGGGGGAACTGTAGCATCCTGGTGAGCTTACCAATAAGGACTTTTTCGAGTGTATCAGTATTTCGTCTTTTGAATTTCAGATTTACTATACATATTTCAAAATCAACATGGAAACCTTCAATTGAAAGTTGATGATCCAGAGGACAATTTGAATAAATAAAAACCATCAAAATACCTTTTTATCTATAACTGCTTATAAAATAAAGGGTAAGCCTGTATAACAGTGTTTTAATAATCATAAAACCCTTTAAGTTGAACTTACAATTACTTGCATTTTAAAGATATAAATTGTTTAACTCCAACATGAATTATTTACATACAACAAAAATAAAGCTTTGTAAATAAATGTTCCATCATTACAAACAATTTCACATCTATTTAAAAACACAAATTTTGATAAAAATTAACAATGAATAAAAATACAATTTAAATCTAATACAAGCCTAAGCATTTGCAATCCTTGTGTATTAACATATGCCTATGCTAAGTAAATCCATTGTTTATTAAATCACTCAAACAGCATGTTAACAGTTATCATATTGCTCAAATTATGCAGTTTAAGCTTTACCATCCCTTTCAATTATAACAAATACTATATACCCTGAATTAAAATGCCTTTGCTTGCTTTACTTGACAAGTACAACTCTTGAATCAAATTTGCTACAAACGAGAATTATGAAAAGCCAAGGGAAATTAATAAAAAGAAAAAAAAAGAAAAAACAAAAGTGAGGAACATTTGAGCACTAATACCGGTATTATGCTCTGCGGGTGAACTGTCCATGAGATTACTCAATGAAACCTGAAATTTTGTTTGTTTGATATAATGGGTTGCATTAATCATGTTCCTTTAATTTTGATAGGGCAAATCAGTCTACACTACATTAAATCCCTACATGGTTAACTTTTAAAATTTTGCAGAGCAATTTTTTCCTTATTGCTCTTTAACCCATTTTCTTCTCCAAAGAACCAACACAAGATTCTCAACAACTTCTATATAATAAGAATTCTGATGCTTGTTTACATGTATGGTATCTACAGTGTTATCAGAACAATATCACTTTGTGTACCCTGAGACACAAGTGTTTCATCAAAAAATATAAAGCCTCCATTTCTGTTCAACCAATTTCTCTGTAAAGTTTCTTTCACACTATTATGCCGCCTGTTAGGAATCAAGATGGATTACAGTAGTATAGCAACTACAGTTTTTTGTAAGATAATCTTTATGGAAATCTCACATTAAATTTGTTGCATTATCTAACCTAAAAACACTTAATCAGTAGATATACAGTATACCTGAAGCCCAAAGTTATCTTTGTGAAACCAACGTATCAGCTTCATCTACAGGATGGTCTAAGGTTACTCTGCTAGTTTATATAAAGGTCTACATCATCTTTTTGACTGAAACTGTAAACAGGCTTGAGAATTACAGTATACACTAGTTAATATACAACAATGTGTCTATTGGCACCTGACCAAGAGGTAATTGAAGTTTTGTGGTTTGATCATGGCTCGGCAAGTAATGAAAAGTAATTTCATATTATCCTGGATGCTGTTTAACTACTTTAAAATAAAGATCTCAGCTACCACCTTTTCATAATAGGTTGAAACCCACATATTCAAGGTTAAATGGAAGGATGATAGTATTGATAAAATGATGCTCTAGGTTATATTAATAGCTAAGTTGATCTTTCTCTGCATAACAGTGAACATGAAGATTATAGCATAATGCTAGACAGTGTTGAATGGGGCTGAACTGACTACAATATTTGCAGCAACAGCAGAAAATGCTAAATGACTCATTCAAGTCCATGCAAACACCTTCACGGTACCTCATAGTCAGTTATCATTTAATTACATACAGTACCAAGTAAAAAAAAATAAATGCCTAAATTTGCAATAACTATCAAAATATGGGAAAGCTTGTGACCAATATCACAAAATACCATGTCTACAACCAAAGGACATATTTGTGTGTATAAAAAAACAAAGGGAAATAATTAAGTACGACAGGGCCAAATTTGACTGGTAAGCACTATGACTGATGTGAAAAATAAAGTAAGATATTTTATCCTCATTGCAAAACGAATCATCAGAATTATCAGTATGATGTGATATTAGCTCACAACCCTGTGCTCAATTTAAACAGATCAGAGTTCAAAACTGTCAACAATATGACATTTGAATTTTAAAAATAAATATTCACAGCTAAAGCTCACCCACATTTCAGAAGACTATCCATGTTACAACCATTACAAGATAAATTAATACACTATATGAAGATGCAAGAGCCAAAGAGGCAACCTGAAGGGCTACAGAAATTTTGCTTGTTCATAAAATGCATCCAAATATTTACATGAAACTTGAACCTAAAATTTAAGCATGGAAGGGAGTATGACATCAACCAAATATATGAAACACCCAAAGGGGAATGCTAAATATTCTTCTGCTTTCAAATTAATAAACATATGTTTTTATTCACTACAATGAAATATGACTAATCACTGATTAGCTCCTCTTTCACATTCACATGATGTCAAGAACCCCACTCATCCACCCCAAATGGCATGCCTAAAAGTTATTACACATCAATGTAACACAGGATAGTACACCTGATCTACAAATTATTCACTGGGGATGCTTGTAATGTTTGTAAACATGAGACCACTTGATATAGATTTTAACAACATCTAAACAGTGATATGGCCTGTAATTACAAACAACTTAACTCATGTACTATAGACTTTAAAATCTAAACAGTGATATGGCCAATAATAACAAACAACTTAACTCATGTACTCTAGATATATCACACCTAAACCAAGTGGTCACGAATAAAGATACAATAAGAATATAAACAGTTAGACATAACTACAGTAACAGCTATGATTGAAACATCATGTAAGAATGAATATTAATCACAGCACATGTATTTCATCTGGATACTTTATAGCCTGTCTTAGCTCTGATGTACACATAACAAAGCACAGCAGTGACCTCAAGAGGCTTAAAAAGGGTGCTTGCAAGAATGCAAGCATAAATTTAATGGAAATCTCATAATGAAAAAGAGGGTATAGTCAATAAAAAAAAGTTTCAAGAAATACCTGACCAGAACATATCCTTCTTTCTTCTTTCAGTGAGTTCTAAATTTAGGTACTTACCGCGAACGAGCTGGCAACACCTGACCACGTGGGAATGGGGGTGGTCTATGGCAACATCAAAGCCCAGTGTCTGTAGTAAGATGTTTTCATTGACAACCAGCTCTTGGGCCTTTTCCAGGTAGATCTGTCAGAGATGAGAAAACTTGCTGAGTATATTGGACTATAAACAGAGTAATAATCATAAATTAGTACTACAAATTCAAAACAAAATACAATTTCTTTGTGGTAACACCCCACACTCAAACAAAATTGAAGCAACACACTAATTGTGTTCTAAGCAAGTCATGCTCCAAGAAAAGTCAAATATAAAATCATCCTCTGAAAGAGAAAATACATCACTTCTGGTGTTGCTAAAAAAATAAATACTGAAATAAAATGAACAGAACAGCAGTCATGAGACTCACCTCAGACTGGGTATCAAGAGCTGGCTGATCACGATTCAAGCAGTGATAAGCCACTTTTATCACATGTTCTAGCTTCCTAGGCTGTTCTTCCACTTTGGCGGCTAAGAACAAAACTGCAGGTGCTATGGCATTCCGATGAAAACGGGTGAATGAGTGATACATGAAGAATCGATGCATATACACAATGGCTGTATTGATAGCCAGCTGGTTACTGAATATATATGTTAAGGAAACCAACAAAGAGAAATTGGAGATTGCTATAATACTACTGCACCAAAATTCTTTAAAATAGTAAAATTCTTCCCTTACACTAACCTGAAACTTCAATGAAAAGTTTAGAAAATAAAATAACTAAATTACCTAATGTCATTACAAGTTATGTAACATGATGAAGATGACATTTTTGATAAAGGAACACACAAGACCATAGTCACAAATAAGACAATGAACTGTCTTCAAATAGCTACTTGACCAGGATGGGTTTATCTACCAAACTACTTGGACCAGACCTACCAGCCCCCCAAAATGGTATATCCTAGACCTCAAGGGAAATGTAAGCAAATTCAGACATAAAAGTATGAAATACCCCCATTAGTTTAATTTGGGTGATTAAACAGTTAATTTCAAACCTTCATAGTGATGCTTGACTTTAAAAAAAATTACAGAGGAATCAGAATTACCAACTACCATACAGTAACTATGGAGAAGGGACTAACCCAAGCAAACAAATATATACCATCAAATGTATCATTAAAACCAAATGGATTTTCATGTGAGGTTAGTTTATTCTAATACACATACCCAAATTTAGGTCTATTCTCAGGTTACATTGATATGCCTGACCAAAATTACTAACTAATGCCTGACCAAAATTACTAATTTCAAGGAAATTCATCTTCATTCTGTACTCGCAAACCATGCAATATAAACATGGAGGATAATTACGAAATAAAGAGATTAATCTGCAGTAGAATTGGGCATGTATCATTATATATAGCATCAAGAATCAAAAGATTCTAAACATATAGGACGTATTCAAATCCCATTTAACTTTAATAATTTATAACCTCGAAAAAAGCATAGGACAGAATGACATACATATTTTCAAACAGCTTTCATATGATAAAACACTGTTTTCTTTAAAGCTCTTTGAAACACCTTTAGCATCCATGGAAAAAAGAAGAATAGGCCATGTAAAACCATTAATTTGTTACTTATCTTTTCTGTTATATATATAAAAAAACAGGATCTGGATCAGAATAAAAAGGTCGGTAATTCTGAAGAAAAGGTTCGCATCTTCTTTTCACATAAAACACATTTTCATACTCAATATCAGCAGTGCTACAAAGAAATGAGGATAAAAACATGAGCAAATATGTTTAAACAACCTAACCTAACCAAACCGTCACAGGTACCTTGGTATACAGTAATACTTTCCTATTCTGCACAAGTTTCTATCCTCATTTCTGCGTAGCAGTGCTGATATTGAGTATGAAAATGTGTGTTAATTGGAAAGATACAAACATTTTTTTCAGAATTACCAATATGTCTAATTCTTCTCAAACTATTCACTGAAAACTGCCCAAAATAAGCATTTTTAAGCCCAAAGGACACATTTTCTTTGTATCACACAGGAAGCATAGGGAATTTGTTAAAGAAAACAATATTAAGGCCATTAAATTCTTTTACATGTATATATCTTCTCCTTACACTAGTTATATCTCAATTATCAGTAACAGGTGTAAATACGTTAAAGAAGAAAATACCATTATTTTTTAGATACAATTTCACTAATAAAAATCTAATCCAATTTTGTGCATAATTATAAAATGAAGAATTAATTTTTGCCAGATCCCCCACATTAGTAAATATGAGATCAATACACAAAATATGTGCAAAAAATTCAATAAGAGGACTACAGTTCACAATGTAAAGCCCACAGATATGTACCCCCACTGAAATCCTTCCATAGGCCCACCCACATGAAAATTTCCCAGAAACTAAGACTGCAATCTAATGAGTGGGTTTGCATTTCATGAATAATGACAAAATACTTTTACACTCGTCACACACTCAAGCCTCAAGTATCAGTTTGACTGAAAACGCATGAACACGAGTGATGCAACTTCATGTTGTTCTGGTAAACTCATTTAAACACAAAAGGAGGAGTGTCCAAGATATTAGTTATGTACCAATAATCACACTCAAGTACCCTAATTAGAACACGAGGCCTGTAGAGTCTCATTTATTGGATTTTAAGGAAGATAAACAACGTAACATACAAAACACGTTTATCTAGTCATGTGAGAGCCAACATGGCCGACTTCGTACCATGACAAATGCTATCGCCACCAACAAAAACAATGCTTTATTCATTAACCTATAGACATCGGACAACACAGCCACTATGCATATTTAGAACTTGATTTATCAGAGATCACATTGACACATGAATTGCATGTGTAAGCACTCAAAATAATGAGAAAACACACTTAACATGATAGGGTACATTCACCAAGGCCATGGCACTACCACACACGAAACAAAAACTTTAACATTAAAACCAAAGGATACACTTGTAACCGTTGTCCCATGTCTTGAATATAATGAGCAGCCTGTTGGCGATAACTTAATTCCTTCTCGGCGTCGATTCCGCATCTTCGGGAGGGTGAATTGTTCATTTCTTCCTTGGTGAAGTACCATCTTTCATCAGCCGCCATGGAGGGACACACACCGGACTGCGGTCGGTGACGTCACACAGGAAACTCTCTCGTAGTTCCAGTTATCTTTTAGAAATAACATGTAACGTCAAAGAGTTTACAAGGTTTATTTGACAGAGAAAATTATACACATCTTCTAAAATTATCATTATATATTTATAGAGTATTAGAAATGGCCATAGAAGCTCTACTTTTTCAGTTACTTTGATGAGTTCATGAGCCATGTGGTAGTTGAAAGGCTTTGTTGTCTTGTTAAAATAATAAGAAATTCCTTCACTCTTTTATCTAAAATAAAAATTTACGAGCTATTTCTAGAATTGACTCTTTATAAAATACAGAAATTTATATGCTACATATAAAAAGATGTTTTAATATGCAAAATGATCTGTAATAATTTAGTAAATTCAATGTTACATATGTTTTAAAAGCCTTAACTATACTTAATCTTGAACGAAGATCGGGGTTTCCGAGAAACTGTTACGACAGATTGAGTTCATCCATGTGAACGGATGGTCGTTTACAACAGAAGCGCATGAAATAAATGACAAATCTAGTTTTAAATCGTTTATTCAGTGGTGGCGTTGAGTGTTTTTATAAAGGATGGCATTGTATGAAGCCCTGAAGTGTAATTGGTTGCTGTAATTAACTTGTGTCAAGTGATTAAGGCTCAAAATTCGTGCAAGTTGTGTTGGTCCAATATGCAGCTACTACGTTAACTAACGAGTAACGCCATAACTATGGAAGCTTCTCCTTGTTACGCACAGTGTTGGTCATTTGTTTTTTGAAAGTGGCAGGAAATTTATATCAAGTGTGGATATTATCTATAATATTGACTGGGATACTTATCAAACGCTTCAATCAACGAAGGTTAGTATTTTAAAATTTAATCGTAGTATATAGGCATATTTTTCTTGGGTAGTCTTAAATTATAATTCCGATTCAATGCGTAGGTATCCATTTTTAAAAACCATGCAATCGAGTCTATTTATGTCGCCGCTTGAGAAACTACCATACTTTTTTTTCTTTAGGACGTTATTTCAACTAAAGTTTAGAGCTAAAAGTGTAATTAAATGATTAAAGGCTTGAAGAATTTACAGAATCTATTAGAATTAGAATCGCTAGCAAGCATTAAATTCTATGTACACTTAAAATGAGTAAAACTTCTCACCTTTACTTCTTCAGTGAATTCGTGTGACTGACGTTATCAGGTGTGTAATCAATATGATTATTTGAGGCGTTAGACTGGGGAACGTGTGATACGTACCTGATATTTATGAAGGGACCCGCACACTATCTATATTACTGTAAATATTATCGTTATTGACAGTAATATTGATCGTGTGCGGTCGATATTGATGGTATTGACAGGATGAAATATTGGGGAAAATTAGATTGACAAATTTCAAAATATTAAAGGAAAATATAAAGAAGAGGGCCGCAGTTAGACAGTGTCAAACCTATTGAATATGTGCGGACTATATTGTCAGTATTTAGCTTTGTTTCCAGAAGCGTCTTGGATTCAGGGTGTCGATTTTCAAAAACTTGATTGCGTGATTACAAAATTTTGAAGACTGGATTACAAACAAAAATGAAATGCTAAAAAATGCAGAAACTTCACAAAAATAAAACTTTATGGTCAGATTTATAACAATCATGTAAATAATACAAAAGCTGTAAATGACTGAAAATAGGTAATCATTTACCAAGGCCACATATACAAAAGGGATAGTATGTCATTTTAAATATATCCCAAGATTGAATATGTACTGGTTGTTGCTAAGGAAAAAGTGGTTATGCAAATGAATCAATATGCTTTGCAAAGTGTACTGGTTCATACCCAGGAACTTGCCAATGTTAAGACCATTTAATTTTTTTTATATTAAAAAAAATTGTTAGGTTAGGTAATGCAGTTATTATTTTAGCTCTACATAGTTGTGTGCATGGTATGAAGAGAAAATTTGACTTGTTGGCTGCAAATAAACTGTTTGATTACCTTTTAATATTAGGTTTAGGTAACAGACATTAGTTACATTGTCTAATGCATCATCAGTATGATGTACCTGAAAATCCAGCTTAATCCAAACAAGAAAAAAATATCTGGAAAAGAGCCACAAATGTTTTCCAAAAGGCCTATCTTGATACTACCAAATAAGTTCAAGTATTACTCAGCATAACATAATTTTATTGATAGTATTACTAATCATTGACAGTGAGGTGATCAGTTCTACACAAAAATTATAAAGGATATAAATATGCATGAATCTGCCCAAACATATTATTGTACAGCTTTTTAATTCACACATGTTTGACAAACTGCCTATACACTAAAACTTACTGAGCACATGGGTAAACAAACAAACTGCATGACCTTACATTACTACAAGACAGAAGTCATTAAAGTTGGAGGTGTGGGGGGATAGAAGTCATTAAAGTTGGAGGCGTGGGGGGATATAATTTGTACATATTTACTTTTACCTACGTGTGAGCTTGCATAACATTTCACATGGGTTGAAAAAAAAAACTAAATCAGACTTTACTCCTGAAAAATAATTCCTCAGTGCAAGTGAGTAACATTTTCTTTTCTTTCAGTCTATTATATACTGTATATGCTTAGTAATACAAAAAAATAATAATATTGAAAATTTATGTAGAGACACAGTTTCGACAGTTTTGAGAACTTAAGAAATATTATAAAAAATCGAGTTAATCTGCTTTTGCATGAGTCATTTCATATTTTCAGTTCTAGTTTGCTTACTTTTTTGCTGCTTTTAATGGGATTCTTTAAGGTGATTACAATATTGAAGGCATGAGAGTGTGATTCTTATTTTTTTAGACAAGAATTGACACCCTGTATTACTGTCAATGTCAATAAACTGACCACCTGATGAAATGTATGTCGACAACAATATTATCATTGACAAATTAGATTTTTAAGTATAACTGCATGATCAGTCAGTTGTGCAGGGTGTCAATTCTTGTCTTAAAAAAAAATTGGAATAACACACTCATGCCTTCAACATTGTAATCACCTTTGAGAATCCCATAAAAAGCTGCAAACTAGAAATGAAAACATATGATTCATGCAAAAGTAGATTATCTTCAGTTTTTTAAATTGTTTCTTCAGTTATCACTTACATCTTGCTGAACAAACTGCTATAATAATCTCAAGTGCAAGAAGGAGGTCGGTTATAAAGCCACAAAAAAACATCCAGATTTCGTGTTGTCTTTACAGACTGTTTTAAAGAAAATGCACAACAGTTCATTAGAGAAAATGTAAATGTACCCAGTGTCAGTTTTGGTGGGGTTTCTGCGATGATTATACCGTTGAAGTGACTGGAGATTACAAACGCGTGAATCTTTTTATAAATTCGTTAATCATTTCCACGTATATCATTATTCTGGGATAATTTGTGTGGACTTGAAAGCAGATGCATCGGGAAATCTATGAGATGTGTTTATTTGAAGTGAATTTAATTTGAAAGTACTTTAAAATTCAGTGTAAAAATGATTACAGATTTGCATATTTTGTTGGAAATGTAATGATTTGTGAGACAATATGGATGGATACTTTTGGTTTTATGTTATTTAATTCCATTATGGTTACCCAATAAAACATAAACGTAAGTAGGATCTGAAGAAGAATGATCACAGATTCCAGTTGTTCTGTCAATTCATCAAAAAATATTATGGAATATTGTGCAAATTATTGATAAAAAATTTGCGATAATCGTGTGGTGGTGATAAACAAGAACTCTAGGTTTTCCAACATTTAAAAAGAAAATAATATCTAAATTGTTCTCTCTTAAATTAAAATTTAATTTACTTAACGACGTATGTGCATCAAAATATGTGATCGTGTCCACAAAGGATCTTGATAAATAACTTACGTATTCACAGAAATGTAAATACGAACGTCTGAAAGTTAAGTATTCTGATATTGTGCTAAAACTTGGTAATTCGGTATAATGAGGCTCAGTATGAAATGCACCTTGGTGAACGAAAATAGTGTGTGGTGGTATTTTGTTCTTAAATGAAAAGATTCTGGTGTCTTATCTTACATTTGACTAGGATGTTTAATATATAACTTAAGAATATAATTTCTAAATTGTAAAGAAAAGTGGGTGCTACGGTGAAGCGGATGCTTGTTGATTAATGTTCGAAACATTGCTAAGTAGCAATGTTTTGAGAAGCCATCTTAAACAGAAGCATCTGATATATAAATACATGAAAATTAGTAGTTTTTTATCCCATCTTTAACACAATACATGCTTTTTATTCTGAGGCCTGTGATATTGAGCGGGTGTTTCATATTTATTCTTACACTATGTAAATTTTACTAATGTATAAACTAGATAATTTTGTAAATCCGTATACAGGTGACCCCCTTAACATGACCCACAATCCCATAACTTGATGTTGATGACCATTTATGTACTAGCATCTCCACTTGTGGTCATCTTGTTAGATCATTTTAAGAACTTATTATTACTTCGTATCACATTGAATGTGAAACTCATTGATATTTCATGGTATCATTAGAGACCGTAGTAAACAAAACTGCTAATATCAGGTCTAGAGTGCTTATTGGTGAAGTGCTAAACTAGGCAAAAGCCAAAGTTAGCGACTGTGTAACTGTGTTAAGATTTTGTGATGTTTTTCTTTTGAAAAAGATTTACCATTATGTCCATCTGAAATGGTGGCTAGGTCAGTGAAGAGCTAAGTAAAGAATTGAATTTCACAGTTAAGCGTTTCTGTTAAAACTCCTTTTCAAAGGAAATGTCATGGAAGAAAAGTCTTAGAATTGTTTAAAGTATATATATGAAAACACATTCACATGCCTAGAAGGTATAGGTTAAGTAAATTGAAGTAAAAA
>BDMR012750667.1:0-12818 GCA_002091895.1 Caridina multidentata
TACTCCTGTGAACCCTCCTGGACCAGTTGTATCATTACCCTTGCCCCAGTCTGGACGATTTGAGCTGTTCTTCAAGATGAAAAAATTTTTGTTTCACCACAGGGGGGGAAGTGAAGTGCATCTTGAGATCCAGCTTTCCATTTGTTTGGTTATGCCACCTGAGTCCCAGGAAATAAGTTGCTGTGCTTCTTCCAAAACCAAATCCCTCAGTATTGCCTCCTCTTGAGGTGCACAAGGCCGATTTAAAAGACCTTGATGAGGTGATTCTTGGAAGAATAGAGAGGTGGACGTAAAAGATTCATTGTCCTTTAATAGAGAGATGGAATTTGTGTCTTACGTAAATACACTTTATGATGTTCTAAAGCCGTTGTTTATAAGAAATACCTTAGTTTTTTGTTGAACATTAAATTTTTCCTTTAATCCCATAGGATGGAGATGATGCTGAGCAGACTGGAGTCAGCCAAGAAGTTACCCCTGCAGAGTGAGATATTGATGATCATCTTGTGATTTATCCTGGCTTGGTAGTTATCGAGTCAGGACCATTTAGTTGAGATTAATGAATTCGACATTAATGAATGTGACTGAAAAAAATACGTACTGTGAAGTACGTACAGCATTAAGATATGCAAGAGATACAGTTATTTAGTAAGATTATTTCCAACCAATTATATTCTCCACTTGACTTGAAAATGGTGATATGAGGCTCAGAAAAAGTTGATGCGAGGATATTTCTGTCCACTGCACAGACTGTTTATATGCATTCCATTTCAGTCCAGATATAAATATATATACTGTATATGTTACTTTACGTGAGGGATGCATGTGAGCAAGTGCTACTGCAGCTGCTTTTGATACATGGTAAAGCCTGACTAATGTCATTTGTACAGTGAGGTTGATGAATATCTTGGACTTATATTGTTTATTTCATTTGTCTTATTATTGTTTGAGACATTTATATATTACTATCATAGTAGATATGGCTACATTACAGCTTCAATACTCAGTGTTCAAATACTGTTTCTGATATTATAGAGAGGGGTAAAGGTGTGTAGTCATGGAGATCTGTAAACAAATCTGGCAAAGCCATTTGGCTGTGATTTCATAAGCATAAATTAAGCTGGTTACAATTGATATAAAGTGGCTATCTGTTACATCTTAAAATTTATGTTGTGATAACTTTCTCACACCTTTATCACTGCCTATAAGAGACCTCCTCACTCTAAGAAGTACCAAGTTTAGTCATTTGTTCCAAGAGAAATTTCTCAGTATATAAAATTGTCAATACAGTAATAGCAATAACAGTGGGAAGCTTTAATGTTGATGAAACAGTAAAATGTAGGTTACATTACTTGCTTAAGAAAGCCATACCATTTTAGCTATATATGCTACTGCAATGTGTCACTGATTTTGCTCTTTATATATGGCATGTTTAACCACCTCAAGCTGTATAGGACTAAGCTGGTTTTGATGTACATTTCATTGAGGAAACTTTGTTTTAATGTGTCTGTGCTTCTAACAACTGCAGCTGATAGAACAAAGCAATGATTCCATGCATTGTTCTTTAATATCTAAGAATAAATTATACTTTTAATGATTTGTAAAAAAAAATCAAGTAGGTTTTATAATTCTTTGAATCTTCCATTTCATACACAGATCAAATTCTTAGAAGTTTACCTAAGAATGCTTCATTTCCACTTATTGCTCCTTTGAATGTCATGGAAATGGAGGAAAGTTTCCTGCAGTTGCTTGTGGTTGTGAGAGATACTTTCACATGGAGCTGCCTTTGGATAAGCTTTAGCACCCAGCTTATAAATTTGGAAGACAAGTAAAGTCACTACTTCCATTGAGCAAAACATTGGCAGATTTATTTTACCAGTTCAGTTTTATTGTATTCTGTATAAACATGAAAATGTCAGTTTATGTTTACAAAAATGTGATCAGTTATTTTTTAAGTTTTCCATGAAGGATAAGCTACAATTACATTCTTGGATGTCTTAAATGCCAGTTCCTCCTGTACCAAGTTCTTTCACTTCCTTTGTGATTTTTGTCTTGCTGTATGTGCTATCAACAGACAAGGAACATAATAAGGCTTCTAATCATTTCTGAGCTTTCAAGACACTTAGCATTTACTGTAATTAATATACATAAAGGCTTAACTTCTGCCGGATATATTTAACACAAGCAGACAATGATCACACAGGTTTGGTACCAAGGCTGTAGACACTGGGTAAGAATTTTATGACTTTATATGAGGTCTTGTTTCTGGGAAGTGTGTGTGCAAGTAAGACTTATTTGTTTGCATAGATTTCATTCTCATTAACTAGTTTAACTATATGTTAACTCATGTATACAAGGATCCTAAAGTCATAACTGTGACTATATATAAACACTGCATGTAAACAAATTATGTCTACTAGCAAGGTTCATATGTTACTTTTTATCTAATATGTTTTCTTTTGCTTTGATGCATTAGCAATGATAAATTTGAGCATTTATTTGAGCCTCATGTACTGACTTAGGATTCTACTTCATGGAGCTGTTGTCACCTCACATTATTTGTGTTTTGCATCAGACTTCAAGTATTGTGTCATTATAAAGAAAGAAAAAAAGTATTGCTTAGTTTAATTTTCCCAAGTCTGTTTCTGAATATAAAATTTCAAGTTGAGCGACTCGCTACAGCCAGTGGAGACATGGGATTCATTTTTAGATCATTTTTCTTTGCTGTTTGTATATTTAACAGTTACTAGATTATTACTGAGTATGCTGCACTGCAAGTATGCAAGTTAGTCAGTTGCACTGATGCAAGTTTCCTCAGACCTCTGCAAAGTTGACATTTTGCAACCCAAGAAATTGTCAGGAAATGCTGTAAATAATTATTGTATCCCAACAGTGAGATGGATAAGGACTAAAAATTTTGTATTGAGGTGCCACAACTAGAATGCAGCCATTAAATCTTTTTAGTATGCACTCTACTTTCTAATTCAGAATACTAAAACCCTGAAAAATCTGTACGCCTCCTCACAGGGCAGTATGGAATCGAATGAGACAAACTGTTCCATTATACTTTTATCTAGTATGCACATTATTCTAATCCAACCTATCTACTACTCCTTCTCTAATCTGGGACCATTATTTAGGATTACAGATCATACTGTATAGCGAGTAAAGGTGCAATATATACACCAGCTGTAAAACTCATGATGCTTACCTCCAGGAAATATTGTGATTTGACAATACCAGCAATTCTAATATAAATGCTTGCACAGAAACACTTTGATATCTTTCACATACACTTCTACTTTGATTATTTTTTCATTCTGGCTTAGGAGGTGATTTTGAATTGCATTATTTTGGATCAAAGATCTTGAATTGTAATTAGAAACATGTATTTGATGCTCAAACACTATCCGCAGATGCATTATTCCTTACCTTGATCAGCTGGCTGTTCATCTGGATTTACTACATAATAGCTTCATCACTATAAACAATAATTTCCTATACATACGGAGTTCCCATCTGTTAAATCACAAAAATTTTTCTTATAATCACCAGTTATCACAACCCTTCGACAGGGAACTTCAGTTACAGGAAAACTTGATGGGAGCTCGTAAGTATGTAAACAAAACATTACAAACATTCTAAACTGATCAACTATGCTCTCTCTACTCCCATGGTCTAGTGCTTTTGACGCCCGCTTCGTCTGTGGGAAAGGCCAGGTTCCATCCCCGGGGTGGGAGAGAAGGAAAATTGGCAAATCCTCTTTACCGTAATTGCCACTGCTGACCCAGACAGTGACTCTGGTATTACTCAATATGTATGACGATGTGACAAATCTCATACTCAGGGACCAGCCTAATGCTGGTAGTGGAGGGCCTCTCTGAGGCAATACCCACCCATAGAATGAAAACCTTCATAAGATAATAGCTTGATCATATGAAACAGGGAAGTTTCTTGCAGATACATGAATCAGCATGGGAATTTGTTAAAAATAGAAGTTGGAAACCTTCTTTTTGTGGAAGCTTGGTTGACATTTATCAAATTAAAGGTTTACTTAAATTTTTTTGGCAAAAGGAATTTAAACATGCCAGTCTTTGAACTTTCTACATAAATGACCAGTAATATGAAACAAATTAAAGTGACCGTTAATCAGAACCACCACTTTGAGGAAAGACTTGCAAAAATATCTAACATTTTATAAAGTTTCCTTCACCCTCTGTGAAACCAATTAGAACTTTACAGATTATGAAGGTGTACCAATGTACAGAATGTGGTAGTACAGTAAGCTGCACATTAAAAAAACTGAGAAACTAACGTTTTCATATACTCATATATTTACTATTGTTCAACAGCTGAAAGAACACTCCACAAAATAAACTGAATCTGGTACAGGATTTTTATGCAATAGTGTGCATTTCATAAGCCAATCAAAATCAATACATTTCTAAAAAATAGAAGGGGAACATTTTAATCGAAAATAGGACCACTGTTGTATAGATAATTTTTACTTTCAGATACTTCAAGATATACAGTGTTTTATCAAAGCAAACAAACTTGCAAGATTTGAATTTTGCAATAACTATTCTTCTTCAAAATGTGGACTAGAAACCCTCACATCATATCATACATATCATGATGGGAATAGGGCTGTCGGTGTTGGCAGGGTCTACACTAATATTGCTCCAATAGCCGCTCCTGTCACTCCAAGAACAACTTTACCAGCTAAAGAAAATCCGGCTGCACCAAGGCCCTGCAAAAAAGCCACCTAAAATAAGAGAAACCGATTAGATTCTACTTAGTGTTTCTTTCATTGCACTAGATACTGGATACCAGTATTTTCAATAATTTGAAAGTGAATGTAACAAGGTTACTGAGATTAGTATTTCTCGTACTTAATTTAACAGTGCTGCAACACTCAAGACTATTCACAATTATTGAAAATTATTTTAAACTTACTTCTAAAACAAAAGCCTACTACAATACTATCGACACGAAAAATACCAGCATTGTAAATTACACTGGTAAAAGAACTAATTATCAATGAAGTATGTAGGATTTGTTCAGGAATAGATGATCTACCCATTACTCTAAGGTGATTTGGATTTAATTTTGAAGAATATAACATATATTGAATTCAACTTGATGTATAAATGTTTTCCTTGACACAGAAAACACTAATGCTAATGATAGTACAGGTCCATGAACTACAACCATTCAAGAGTGGGTGGCTGGGGGCTTGATTAATACACTCCATTCATTGGGAAACTTTTCCAGCTTGCATCTTTTAGATCAGCCCTGGGGACCTTGAAAGGCAGCAATGTATGGTGCAGTGCAAGTAGCTTGACAAAATACTTCATAAGGTTTAACAGTAAGGCAGACTGGAAGGAAAGCAATGGCTAAATGTACATTCAATCTTCATTCCTTTTCCTTTTGCCTGCATGAAGATCGGTATACAGTTACATTTAATATTGTTTTGTATCATGTCACAAGTATTTTTTTTGCGTTGAAATTCCTCTTAGAATGGGGTGTCTTTAGCAAATCGGTAAACTAAGAAAACTAAACCGACAAAACAGCTGTTGAGTGAACTCAAATAGTGGTTTCACATTCATTTGAATAGCTAATGTGAAGGGAAAGCTGCATAACACAGAACTGTCCAATATTAAAAATGCAATTCTATCTACTTCTCCCAAGCATCTATCACATGACTAATTTTAACATGGCAAGGCCATGTATCTGGCAGTCTTCAGGTCTGAGGGCAACACCCTTATAAGACCCCCACAGGACCTCAACACCTCACTTCTCATTTGAAAAATAGGTGTCAAGGCCGTTGCTATGGGACTCCCAAAAGCAACAGATGAGAGGATACATAACCAGCTGCTTTCTCAAAGATGAACAGGGGTAACTCCAAGTCCTCTGCTAATGAGATGGAAGAGGGACTCCAAGGTAGCAACATTAACTCCAAAACCAAAGGCTCCTACCCCAAAGCATCAGGTAGCAGACTCGCAACCAGTATCAGCACACGGTGGGCATGGGTGAACACATAAGCTAAGCAGGAAGTTAACTTTTAACAAAATATACCCTGAAGCTTCTAACAGAAACCTGACGGGAAACATCACAAATCTCATCATCTCTGTTCACAGAATGCAAGTAATCCCCATTAGTGCTCCAATTACAATTCATTAAGACTTATTCTCAGCTAAGTGCGATGCAAACTAGTTCAGGAATAAAGTTAAACTACTCATAGTCCTACTTTCTTAAACTAAGGAAGATGCCATAGGATTTCTATCACAATTCTTGCCCATCCAACCTTACAGAATGTAACAAACAATTGCACTTGTGCTACTCCTGATCTCAACAGGAAAATATGCACAGAACGTTCCCCTAGCTATATATTATATTGTTTCCTCTGATTAAAATTAAACCTGTTTTACAAAAGTTTTTGATAATATAGTCACTACAAGGTAAACCTCTCCTCAGATAACTCAACTGTCATTTCTATCTCCCCATTCTCATCTAAAGATTGCGTTTCCTTATTAACTTCATAGAATTAAGAACAAGGCTCTGGTGAATACTAATTTGCATCAACACAATCCCAGGGGCCATGAATGGCAGTCTCTAAGGGGCAAATGAATTAGAAATCCCTTACTTTAAGGATATCAAGAGAGCTTTTAGCTCCAGATTGCCATATTATGTAAGACTCCTGATTCATTTGTCAATGGCTTGCCTTAATACCTTCTCACCACCATACACACACAAACCCTGTAGTTATAGATACAGTATTAACAAATAAACTCACAGCAAACACTGAACAGACACTTGGGGGGGTACAAGAAGTATAAACTGTAGCTGGAATGACAAAAGTCACATGCTCTATACGAGAGCCAGGACACCCTACAATACAAGAATTGAAGAGCAAGTGACTTTTTCCCCTGGAACATTTCCCCTTTTACAGTAAACTAGATGGTGAGTTATTTTATTCAAACAAGTTAAGTGCTGAACATTTTATGGGCATGAGAATCATGCACATCTCCACACCCAGATTCCCTTAAAGACAACCATTCTACACAATCTCAGGAAATAGAGAGCTTTCCTTGATCCTGTGTGCTATATGTACAGCCAGTGGCAAAGATCTGTGCTTGTCCAATAATATATTTTTCTGAAATGTTCTGTATTTACTACAATCTTCTATAACTACCAATTTAACATTCCTGTCTGCAGAGGTTGTAGAATTTGTAATTACAATAACATTAATCTACTCTAAAACCGTGTTAACAGAATAATTAACTTATACACACCATCGGGCAAACGTAAATTTCTGCAGTTTAGCATACTCTCTCAAGCCCATGCACTTCCACCACTTGAGATATCCTAGCCAATATCTAAAAGATCTATGTTACTAATGGCATACTAAAGAATATATGTTTCACTCACTGAAGGAAATGTTCAAAAACCCTCTTCACTTACTGCACTACCAGCAGCAACTCCTCCTCCACCTGCAGCTGCTGCAGAGCCCATCCAGGCTGCAGCCCAAGATCCTGCAGCAATTCCTCCTGTTGTAAACCCAACAGCTTAAAGGAAAAAAAAACAAATATTAGCCTAACTGTTGTACCAGAGAAAATTATATTTTTCATTAAAACTTGGACTTTACACAAACTAAGTTGGATATATCGGTCTCTTCTAAATATGACAAATGCCAGTTTGGAGTAAAAGGGAAAATAAAAATATTGCACATGAAAAAATTAGCATTTTCTCTCCACAATACGAAAGGCAAATGAAAATAAATGTTATAAACTCTACTAGTACACCGAAAACTTACCAGTATTAAAAAAAAAGCTTTTAATGCAAAACTGGTAAATATTAGCAATGCTCATAAAATAAAACCTTAACTATAGTCAAATCCAAAGTCACCGAGCTGTCAACTACAACAATAATATCTCCTTAAGCAAAGAAATCACTACCAATTTAACTTCTCTATTGTAACTCTTCTGGGGTCATAGATTTTTCCCCATGAGCAAGGTGCCTACAAAACCTCACCTGATGCTGTTGAATTTTATACTGAGATGCTAAGCAAACTAGAAGATAACTGACCTCTGCCCTCATATACAATAGCTACTGTCTGTTATATTTGCATGATCCAATATTGTCTGTCTGATAATTTGCATGGTCCAATATAACAAGAGTAAAGCTAAAAACAAACACCTGCATATTCTTGATAATAATACCAGATCCCACTAACTGTCAAATCTCATCTGAAGACCTTAAGAGTATGGATATACTATGGTTAATTTAGAGCAATAACACAACCCATAGTATTGATATTAGAAACTTTCAAATACAATAGTTACACAGTAATTCTGCAGACCCAAACCTATAAAGAGAAAGGTCTTTAACCATAGTACAAAAGAAACACTTGCAAAATACAAATAAACATACAGTGGGCAAAATAGCACAATTCCCTTGAGCAGGTTTAATCCTCCCAGTTTTATAGGAACATTTCAACTCGCTTTACTAACCTGTCAATACTACAGGAGCACCAACTACAGCAACAGTGGCCCCCAAAGCTGCAGTTAACAGTCCCATGTTTGTCAAAAAGTCTGAAATGACAGTAACAAACAAATGTAATACGTAGTAACAATTTAATCATCATTTTAGGGCAGGGGTTCTCAATCTCATCAATTTCTCATTTAGTAAGAATATATAAAATTTTGGGGGATGCGACAGTTAACAGAACTTGGAAAAGAATACCCTCCCGAAACCAACTAAAGCATCCCCCCCCCACACACCTTTGGCTAGCTGAAGTATCAATTCCTCCTACAACACTAATTATTCTAATAACATGGAATAGGATAGGCCTGTATTAGCAAAGCAGGTTAGAGCCTTTAAGCCTAACCTAGCCTAACTAGGCCATACTACTATGGATATGTTAACTTAGAAAAAACTGGTACAGCCTAACCTATTCCTTGTTTCCACCAGATAGGTCAGAGGAAACCGTTACAACCTAACATATCAGTGTCTTTGCCTGTGTTAAATTATGCAAAATAAAAAAAATAAACTTTAAAGCTTGTTGTTCTGTTCTGGTTTTAAGGTAAGTATGTTATTAGAACCTAATACAGTACCTCTGGTAACTTAAATTTGTTTAGAGACTATTAGTGACTGGGGTTCAGGTATAGCCAAGACCTGGGACCGCCGGCTTAATATCCCTTCCAAAGGATATTAACAAATGTGCCCAAAGGGCAACAACACACACGTGTGTTCAATTACTGTTTAAGTGGATACGGGTCAAGAAGTAAGAAAAAAATTAAAGTGTGTAATTGTTTCAGACCTAACCAAAGTTGGGAAACATTTCAGATTTTGGTTCTCTGTTAGATATGACAGGTGAGAGCAACTGACGAAACAAATATCAACCCCAAATATTCCATCTACAAAGTCTCCCCCACAGCGATCAGCGGGGAGGGGGAGATTCTCATATACTCCTTAGTTTGGAATATTCACAAAAAGCTTAATAAACCTATCTAATAGTAAAATCATTAATGCAATAAAGAAAAAAAAATACCATTGAGTTTCGGATTAGACCTCCAATCGTAGCGTTTCGAAATCCGATGTACATTTTCTTTAGTGGCACAGCCATAAGTGAGAATGATATTTAGAAAAATGAAACCCAGCAAGTGAATGTGTTCACCTACATCGATTGTCGCGAAGCTCCCTGGTAAGCGCCTGTAGAATGCTAGGAAGTTCTATTCTTGCCCGTGGGTGACTCTGCCCATAACTGTTGCTGCCTTCAATTCGGCCTCAGGTCACGATAACTCTAAATGCATTGCCTGACGTTAGCAGCGCTAGTTCACGTCAGGATCTCTTGAAAATTAAATTGTTAATCCTTTCGAATAAACTGATATCAAAATAGAACTCTGCTTAATTTACTGAAATAATAAAAAAAAATCTAGGGAAAATAGAAAGGACAAGAAAATACATTGAATTCAATGTAGTAAAGATAAACAGCCAGCGACATCTGGCACGTAGCTGCTGATTTGAACAGGCAACGCAAACTATTGCACCACGACTCCAAATATTTTAGTTGATACGATAGAAATAATGAATATTATCATTAATGCACCGATGGTCACAGACTGATATTAATGTTTAATTGCCTGACTTCCAGGAATTTTACAGATAGCGGTGAGTACAGCATAAGGCCACAATAACCATTGACGTATTTTTATTATCACATTATACAAAGTATATTTTCTATGGCTTTTATACACCAGCCTTTTATAAAAAGGCTGGTACCAAACCTGCGGGATCCAAGGGTTATGAAGTAAGGCTGAGAGAGTTAGACTTGGCCTCACTAGAGGCTAGAAGAGAGAAAGTGAAAATGATAACTGTGTTCACGTTTGTAAATAGTTATATAAAGTATACAAGGGTGCATTTTGTTTCACTTGGGAGGGGCTAGAACTAGAGGACATTCACTGAAACTCAAGAAAAAGTCCTTTGCATAAGATATACGGAAATAATTTTTACATCTAAGAACTATAGGTAAATAGAATGGTTTGGATAACAGAGTAGTGAGTGATAGTAGTATCCATAGTTTTAAAGAACGGTTAATAAGACACTGTGAATCAGAAAGCTGACGAGGAGACTGGGAATTTTCGGAAGGAGTGGTGGGATTTCTGAACTTGTTTGCAGATGATGCAAAAATTGTTAAAAAAGATAAGTGGGGAGCTTCAACAAGACTTAGATATACTTCAGATAAGGTCCGATACCTCTCTGATGAAAATTAATGTAGAAAAGTGTAAGGTAATGAAAATGGGGAAGGGCAGGAGAAGGCCGCATAGTGGGTATTCCTTGGGTAGAGTACAAAATCTTCCAGTAAATGAGATCATGGCCTCATTACACACACGTTAAGAGCTATATAAATAACTGGTAAAATCGGGAGGTGAATACTCACACGGCGAGTGCAAAAAAAAGGAGGTAGTGAATGGTGACAAATTCTCCCTTTTTAAAAACTAATTCCACCTTCACTCAAGCGTGCGGTTTTAGCCCCAGTTCTTTACCTGATACTGATATCTAACATTGGAATAGACCTGAACAACAGCTGTCCTATCATATGCAATATGATAGGAGGTAATCTTGGAGACAGGTTCCTCCTACAAGAAAACATCAACACAATTGCAAAATGGGTCGATGAAAACTACATGGAGTTCAATGAGGACAAATTCCAACTACTTCGTTTTGAGCCTATCCAGGGATATATAAAACCATATCGAACCTTATTAGTTCTCCTATATGGAAAGTGAAAGACCTAGAAGTAATGTCCAAAAATGTCTATTTTACAAATCACAACCAAAGCAAAATCTCAGAAGCAAAGAAATGTGTAATTGCAACACACTAAGAACGTTTAGAACTAATGTACAAGCACCAATACTAACAATATTAAAATCCCTTTTTCTTCTTGAGACTATTGTTCTATCCTTGCCTCTCCCTAAACAGCTAGAGAAATTTGCCTACACCGCTAACATTAGCACTTGTTTTTTATGAAAAGCCATTGGCAAAGACTGCAAAAGAATATAACAGCTCAATACTATTTCTTCAGATACCATTCTTCTTTACTTCACCCTGTTTTCTGTTTTAATTAATATTACGCCTTCTGCTTGCTTGTATCCTGTATCTGCAATCTAGATAGACTTCACTTCAACATGTGCCAAGTTTTGGCTGCATAAGTTAAGGAATATCATAATTTTTTTAGGGTGGAAGCAGCACTGTGATGAATAAATATCTGAGGAATGACAAAGTAATTTTAATATTATGGAACTGAAAAGTGGGACCGAAACAAAACGTTCAACTAGAAACTGACCAAAAATAACATATATGAAAGTAACGAAGATCATAAAAAGATATTATGAGGCACATAAAATTGTGTCCCATGTTGTACTGAATAATGATTCATTTGGTTCACTTTTATGTGTTAGTGTTATTTTAGAATAGTTGCTAACCTTACGGTTAGCAACTATTGTAAAACTATTGTTAGTGACTATTGTATTGTCAAATAGGCAGTGCTGATATGCACTAATTTCTCATCCAAACATCCGCTACTGTATTACTCATAGGGTATGGGTTTGGCCAGAATAGTCCTATTAAATGCGCCCATACCCAGTGCTGAAGTAGGCTGCTGTTTTATGCATAGCTTATTTCCATGTAACATGTTCTCTCCCGAATGTTTGATGGATTCAGTTCTTTATTATTTATAAGGTTTACTTCTCCTTTCATTTGCAAAGTGATATGGTGGAGCAAATGGCTTCCACTACCATTTTCTATCCTTTGATGTAGAAGCAAAAAAAAAGAAAGGCAATCTCTCAAATCCATATTCACCATATGATATATACTCAGTACTCACCTATTTGTTTGTACAGGAAGGAGCTCAGCTTGTAGTTTCCCGCCTATGCTTCTGTATACAAATCCAAGTACAGTTACAAAAAAAAAAGGATAGAGACAGACAGATAGATAGATAGATAGATAGATAGATAGATAGATAGATAGATAGATAGATAGATAGATAGATAGATGGATAGATAGCTAGATACATACATACATACATACATACATACAGATGTGCAACAACTCTGGGATCAGATTCTAACATAGATCGCCAAGGGCAATCCAGAATCTATGTTAGAATCTGATCCTAGAGTTGTTGCATATTAATGTAATCACGTGTTTTACTTTTTCGTGATATTCAAACATATATACATATATATATACAAAGACACTCACAAAAACTCATATACGTCACTTGGTCATCTAGTTAACAGCTCTTTGCCTTTGCATAT
>BDMR012750668.1:0-12842 GCA_002091895.1 Caridina multidentata
ATTTCTCTGCTAAAGAAGCCAATCTCTGTAGCTACAGAGATTGGCTTCTTTAGCAGAGAAATCCTGCTTTGTCAGAAGCTAGATGTTTTTTTTTCATTTTTACAAATGAATCTAATAAAGTTTTACACTACTAATATAAGTATTGTTATCAGAAATATCTTTGAGGAACTGTCTTAAATCTACATCTACTTTTCTATTTAAATATCTCTTAAGCAGAATATATATATTTACAGCATACTGCGATTAAGATGACTCAGAGTGTCAGTGGCAGCTAGTAATTTGATCAACTTGAATCTATACTAATGTAGATCGGGGGCGAAATTTTGATTTTTGAGATTTTGATAATGCTTTCCAGGTGGGCACCATATCTTCTGAATCCAACAAAGAAGGATGCAAGCAGTAAGAAAATGGGGTAAACATATGAGCAACATGTAAGAAACTTAAAGCATAACAAGCAACAATAATTAGTAAACAAATTTACAACCAAATAAACATGTGGCACACCGCAATTGTACAACATTGGGTAACAATTTATTTGTATCGATGACAAGGCCCATTTGTAATCCAACCACCAGCATACTTAGGGCTGCTTCATTGATGTCTGCTGGCAAGTACCATGCTTGTTTTTGTTTTCCTCATCTGTGGGTAATTGAATATATATATACTGTATATATCATGCAGTACAGCATTATGCTCTTACACTAAGAAAGAATATTATATGCCTAAGAGCATCTCAGAAGTTTTCTTAAAAAACCTGTAATGAAGGTGGCAGAGAGAGAGAGAGAAAAAGTTCTGCCATATGACCTTGATTAAAAACTACTTGGTATTGGAGGAAATGGGTCAAGCGGGGAGCGCTGGTGGAAGGTAAACCATACGAACCTTGGGGATACATGGTCGCAATGACAAGGCACGAGGTGGTGGCTAGGAAGGCACAGTGTTAACCGTGACCAGGACCTTCTAGCAGTGCCGCCACAGAAAAATACCATGAAAACTCCAGGGTTTGTTAATTTTTCTTAGCTGTTTGGTTGTTTTCTAAAGGTAAATAAATAATACTGTGAAAACTTTTCACAGGCCTAAGGAATTGACATTTCATTGCGGTCGAATGTATTGCTTCATTGTATCCTGCGTTGTGTGGGGACCTGCCAAGGCTTGTGACACAACCAGTGGCTTCGAATACTTCCATCATTGCTAAGAATATTGCTCATTGATCTTATGGTAACCATAAAATAAGAGCATACAAAATAGACCCCTTGAAACAGCTGGTTGTATCACACTTTCTGCGCAGCACTAAGGGGACAAGTGCCACCAGTCACAGCACAGGAACACCGTTTGGGCCTCTCACACTCCTTGGGGTGGCAAACCAATTCTCAACGCATAATGCACACATCATTCTTAACATTTGGTAGATCAAAATTATGTGATGAAGTGGATACAAATAACAGCTAAATTTCTTTGAAAATTACCAAGTTCTATGTAACTGTAAGTTAAACCTGGTGTTATATTTGTCTAACTGGATATATATTCTATAACACTGTACAAGACATACTTATGAAGTGTTCCTAAAATGTGATTTTCTTCCTTCATGATGATGAATATGCATGTATGAGAGAATGTATATATATGTGAATGATAAGAATATGAGATATATATTTTAATGTGACATAAGTTATGAAGTAGCTACTGGCTAGATTAAACTGAGTATTTACATGGACAGACAGCTAGGTGACTATCATGAAGTGATGAATTCATATACAAGTTAGTAAGTGTCGATCAACAGTGTAACTAGTGTCTACTTGTTTGGGTTTATGAGTGTAGATAATGATCAAGTTAGCAATTTATTAGTGAGATGAATTGATGAACAATGAGATGAATAGTTTATCTGATAATTTATTTAACAATATTTGAGACTAACTTGTTAGTTATTTGTCAAAATAGAGAGTAATATGAAAACTATAGTTATTTTGGCTAATACTTTGGCATCTTTTATGTACACAACTGCATTCTCCAAAAACTGTGTAAACATGTACAATACTGCATGTCTATACTCTAGTGTAAGAACTTCCATAATTCATCTTTCTTCAAAATTTAAGTATTAGGGTACAGTGTTCCTAAATGTGGTTAGAAACCATTATCTTTATAGACTGTATTAAGCTATGTGGTAGCTTTCATCCAAGCTACCAATTACCCTTTAACTATTAAAACTTTGTCAGTTTTATTTCCGAAGGATGAGATTCTACTATGTTCACTCGAGTGTGAAAGGTCCCAAAAGGTGACGTGCACCCATGCCTGCCCGTGGATGTAAAAAACTGCCTACCTACAGCGTGTATAACAGTGGTGGAGTCATACAGACTAAATCAACAGAAAGGCACAACAAGCAAGACAAGAAAACTGATGCCATTTCATCACATGGCAGCTCGTGCTGTGGAAAGAGCCGGTGATCACTATTAATGCTAATGGACTCCTCGTCAAGCGTATCGGGATCTTCAGGTAAACCTTTACTACAGTATATACAGATACATGTAAAGTAGGTTATGATTAGGGCTGCCCTGTGACACAGGCGACAATCTTGTCGTCTTTACGAATGGATATTATCGTTAAAATGTAATAAATAGCTGTAACAGTTTGGTCGCAGCAGCAGGGGTGGTTAGCCTTGTTGTCAGTCACTGTCTTCAATACAGTTTTTATTTTGTCCCAATAATTATTAAGCAAGATTTATTATCATTGACATTAGTTCATAAGATCACTATTTAGAATAACACTTACAAACTATAATGGTGATTTTTTGACAGCAAAACTTCCTCCCAGACTGCCAGCAGTACTGAATAGATCAGTATTTCAGTTGACAAGGTAACAACATTAGAAAAAAAAAAATAAGAAATGAAAAGTAGTACAGTAGTACCAGTGGTATTCCGTAGCATAACGGGCCTTGCACTAGATTAGAGGGGGATTATATTACAGTTGAAGGGGGTCAAACAGGTCATATTAATGGTATTCATTATCCTTAAGGTGCATTTACAGAGGTGGCAGTGCATAGATCTTATGTTATTGAAGAACTCTACAAAAAGTAATGATTATTGCTTTCTTTGTAGATCACCATGCAAGATGACTTAGCCTTCAAAACTCAAATATCGTTGGCTCATTTCAGTGGTCTGGGAAGTTCGTACTTGTGACTGCTTAAGCTGCAACGCTACCTTATTTCTTCGATTTCAGAGGTGCATGGAAAATCGTTGCATTATTATGTGAGTCATTCTCAATTGGCACATTGCAGTCACTTGTGCCAGCTTACCAGGATACTGGAATGGTCTGCTTGCATATACATAGCGGCTGATAGTAAAATGTATAAAAGTAATAGCTTATAATTCCCAACCTACTAAACTAGTATTGAAGTAATTTAGCAACCTATGTATTCCCACTATGGACTATGTAAACTTAATGGTTATATAAGGGATTTAGTGCAGGAAAATGGTAAGTAGCAGAGCTCTGAAGGCTATAATTACAGGACTTAACAGCTGGTAAATAAACTTTGAAATCATTTTGGCATCACAACCAACCTACCCCAAAACCTACAATTTATTGGCAAAGCATTTTCTAGTCTCCTACACAACATCTAACCTGGTTGCAAATGTGATGGGACCAAGACCTTGTGATGATCTGAAAGCCTTTCATTAAAGCTCATTTCATATACACAAACAAGGTAAACAAGCCTTACTGAAACACATTGCACCCTCACAGTCATTAATCCCACAGTAAGTTGAGCAGCATAAAACAACTTTTTTATTTTTTTTTTAAATGACCTAATTGGCTAAAATGGCTCTATTATAATACTAGACTATTAATCTAGCTCTACTCTCTCTACGAATAAGATCTTTTAAAATTATTTTGTGTGTGTAATTCACACCTCATCGATAGATGACCAATGACCAAATGTTCATGGAACTTTAAAAGAGTTCTTCAAAATTGTTAGAGAAAACTATCTTATTTAATATATTCTTCTAAAGTTGCATAAAGTAAAAATGTACATTATCTGGAAAAAACTACCTTTATTCCACAAGTTTGTAAATCTGTCACATAATGCCACACCGAATGATGAATCATTGAGACTAGAAAAAAAAAGTTATTTACAAATGTGGGAGTTAAAATAAGCTTACATATTAAGCTAAAATTTATGGTTAAGGACATTAAATTTATGTAATTTTTTGTTTATACTAGGAGCCAAAAAATGATTCTGTACACATACAATCTATGAAAAAATTAGAAACTGGGAACAAGAAAAAGATGTGAAATTACCAGGAAACAATAGAATCCCATCCTAAGTTGGCAATAACTATACTGAGAAATAAACTCCAGCTAATGTAGCGGAGTATATTGACCAGACGACCATAGGGGTCAGTTACAATTAAACTCAAACACTGCCCTTTACACCCACTTGAAACATTCTATCAATCAATGCTCAGGTGCAGACTTCCACAAATTTTATTTCTGCATGGTGCACATTAATGTCACTGAACAAGATTGCTAATATCAATGATTTGGAAAATATATGCACAGTACCTTTTTGTGTTGTGGACATACAGTATTGGTATTGCAGGTATAAGCTAACAATATTTCTTGGCATCCATCTTTACGTATAACTTTCAGTTTCTCTGGGAGAGTTTCAAATGATTAAATTCAGTAGTTTTTCTTCACGTCATGGACTTCTAGCTCCTAACAACCTGATTTCATTGATTGTTAGAACGTAATGTGACTGTATTGGGGTTACTTAAGTCTTCTTGTGAGGAAGTTTGACATCATTCCCCCCTGTTTCACTCATCACAGGTATCACTTCAGTATCTTTCAGTTTTCATTTAACATTATATGTAATGTGATTTATCATCTTGCACTTCCAACAGGTCATACTGGGGCACTGTGTGGTTATGGGTTGCAGAACTGCAAAACCCTTTAGGTTTTATAAATAAGATGTCATACAGTTTTACTAAGATACACCTCGACAGATGTGCTTTTGGTGATCAAAGTGAACCATTTAAAATCCCTGACTGTTACTGCAGTTGCTCATGTGTATGGAAAAACAAATTTTCCTATTGTAAAAGTTTGAGTCTCATTTACATAAATTGACTAATTATGTTAGGACTAATGACACCTCTGTTAAGTTTTTTCAGTTTAGCAGAGGTTTAGTTTTGAATGAGCTCTTAAAGCAACTGCAAGGGTTGTTTTACATCTCTACAGTACAGTATTTTCTGTATTGTTATGGATGTGAACACTTAGTACCAAAGTTGGGATTAAAGTACAGTATTAATTGACAGGTGTCTCTCTCAAATAATTAATTTCAAAAGTATAAAATTTATAGAAATTACAGGAAAGTAATTTTGCTGAGATTCTAGTTGTGCAGATTCTTTCATATGCTTAGCCTATATTCTTATTACAAATGCTATGAAGCTGATAACCGTAGCAGTGCAAAAAATGTTTCTCCAACAAACATTCTCTAAGACCACATTAGCATATCTTGTTTTATTTAGTGTCTTTCAATATAAGGAATGCTCATTGCAACTTTTTTGGTTTGTAAATCTGCTTTCAGTGTAAATGATAATGCACAGCTTTATGGCATAAATGCATTATAATCAGCAAAGCAACTTTTATCAAATGATACACCATGAAAATGTACGATCATACTTCAAATAAGCAGCTTGGCATTAGGAAGCTGAAAATAGCAAATTCTTTGAAGAAGTGTGAACAAGAATAAAGCAAAAGCTATTCCTCAGTTTCACTTTAGTTTAGAAAATACTGAACAAGAATTAACATTGCAACTTCATCAAGTGTGATGGCCTTTCTGCATGGTTAAAACACTGTACTTTTATCTCAACCTGGTAAGAATTGTGGCTGTAAGCTGACTACATCTTTGCTAGATTCTGGCATTGGAAGTACTTCATTTGTAGGCTTATAATATTTATATCACATTTTCATTATCATTTCACTTAATTCACACATTCTCAATGGGAACATAGATACAGCAGCCATAAAACTGACTGGTTACTTTCCAAGTTGTAGCAATGGGAGCAGCAGAACTTGGAGGAAAACAAAAATAACGTGGAGTACTCTTGAGCTGTCCGATGTCCACTATGTTAGCTTGACTTTCTGAAACCTTGGTACTGGATGTGAAGTAGGCTTGACGACGTGTCACAGGAGGGGGTTTCAGTCTTTGTAAACTGGGACGCTATCTGCGGATAAGACACCAGTATTAGCGAGTCATATTACCTATTGATGTTTGGATATTTACTGATAAAATGCAAAACATTTAAATTATAATTTCAAATTCATGAAAATGCCTATGGTTGTTAAACATGGTACTGATTGGAACAGATTCAATGTGGCTCTTTATTATCACTTAATTATGCTCTATACACTGTTCTCTCTGAATTTCCTGGAACACTTTGCATATACAAATAAAGGGTTTATGATTTTTTTAGAATATTCATGACATATATTCAAACCTACAACATAGGATTTGTAAAAAGCTTGATTGTGGTTGTACCTTTTCAGTTTAACATTTACATTCAGCTTATTCCTTATCATTTGTAACAATTTTAAAAAATGTTCTGTACATAAATATCATTATGAAGTACAATGAAATAATAAAATAAGTCAATATATACAAAAAAAAATCCTCTTGGGAAAATGGTACCAGTAAATAATAGACAAATACATGGGGATGAACTTTTAAATTCTTATATGACTAATGGGACTAGGTAATATTTATCTCGAAAGTCCCATAACTTGCCAATCTTTACCTAATAACAGTAAGCAATGCTGTAAAGTGACTGAAAATAAATGTTAACTACATGCATCAGAGCTATGATGTTACTATACATTGTTTGGGAAAAGTGAGCAGGAATCAGTGTTAAATTCTACAAAAGTGAAAGAAAAAAACACTGATTTGACAGGTGTGCAGGATCAGGTTTTGTTCTAAGGAAAAAAAAACAAACAAAAAAAACAACTGGCCACCGAGTGCACTCAAACTCCAGCTATTAGGTATTAAGTTTGGCTAGATCCTATTCTGCTGGCTGTAAAGATGTTCTTTGTGAAGACAACAGCAAGTAAATGCACAGTCCTAAGTTTACATATTACTATGATAATGCCAGACATATATGACACATTAATCATTATAACTTTGGCCAATTCTTGAGACAACTACTGATTGTTAATATTCAGAAAAAGTAAATACTGAATAAAATTAAAGAGGACAGTCAAAGAAATAACTGTGTAATATTCTTTCTTTTATGCATAGTACCGTATGATAGTTTTGGTGATGTTATTTAATGCTTTCTTCGTTCCTTTCTCCAAGATTTCAGTTGTTTGTCAAGATAAGTTACCTTGAGCTTCATTCAGTTATTCATCATTAGACTTTTCACCCATTGGTTTTCTGTAACCACAGCTCCCAAAAGTGTCATTTATTTTCAATTTCATCTTTATCTTTTACCTGTTCTGGTGTCTGCTTGGTGTTAACACTTTATTATAATTCTTTTTACAGATCTCTACACATAGCATTTCAGTTTATGGAACTGAAAAGAAAATATTGTGAAAGAAAATCAATATATCCTGAAAGTCTGGAACAAGGTGTAAATTTGTAAAAAAAATATGCAGTGCTTTGTTGCTGCACAGCATGTGTTCTTGAAATGTATGAAAAGATATGTGTACAAATTCAGAGGAAACATGATATAAAATGACCAAGTAAAAGAACATTACAAACTGATGGAAGATAGATTTAACAGGAAAAAAATGCAAATACAGGGAAGATATATGAATATGTCTCACTCCCCATCCCCACACCCCAAATCCTTCAATATGGAGCCATTAGTCCAGCCAGCCTCTCATCAGAGTGCAGGTCCATCCCCTCATTATCTGAGAGGAAGATCCAGGACACCCTCTGCATCCAAGCAGAATGGGTTCATTGCAACAGAAATGGTGTTTCTATTTCCCTCCAGTGAGGCATGATGGGAGTTTTGTAATCCATAATTACCCCAGGATATTGCGATTTGTATTCAGTGTAATAAACATTTTGTTGTTAGTGCTGATAATTTTTGAAAAGCTACACCCCCTCTCCTTTTCCAAATACAAAATATTTGTCTTGAATGGAGAACTGAGGCATAAGTATTGACATGTGAAATATTACAAAATACTAAAAATAACCTGATAGTTAAAATACAAAAATAAATAAGACTTAAAACATTTACTATATTAATTTGAAGTGAAGATCTGTGAAGAAGCTAGAGGGAAAAATACAAAGGAATTTGATCACTACAACGTTGTGATCAATGAGATGAATAACAATACCTATAAGGCAACAAGAGTGATGGGTGTCATTATATTAAAACTGTATGTCAATTGTCTTCATTTTCATCACAAAGGTAAGCTCCTGCTGCAACAAAATATTTATGAAAATAAAAATGTATGCTATTCTCATAACATCAACAGAACATTTTCTGAAAAGAAAAGGCTAACGGTGATTAATTTAATTTTTTATCATTCTTCAAGTGGGAATTATAGAAAATGTGCTAGATTTATATTGAAATACACAGCCTATGTCTCTGTAAATGTACATGTATGCAAGTATGGAAGGTTTGAAAACAGCATTTTGTACAACACATACAGTAAATGACAAACCATAACCGAAGCAGGGAAAAGTTATTTATAAAATGTGTGATTGCATGCATGTAATGTTAATTGTACTTCTGTGTATTTTATGTATAAAGAAAAAGTCATGAAAAATTTGAGAATGATGTAAAATTTCTCATGCAAAATGAGAAATGTTATTTAATACTAGTATATTCAGTTTGTGAAATATGAAAGAATTGCTTTTTAACATCACAAAAGAATTTTATGTGATTTTGTTCTTTAATTAGTAACACAGTTTGTTTCTGAACATTCAGAGGCATGTTACATTTTAGAAGGTATTCGTTCAGCTAAGCAGAGTGAGTGCACTATGACAGCTTGTTTAGGCTTCTACTTATTTTACTGGCACTGAAAAATAAAACTTGTCTTAACATCACAACTGGTCTCTCTATACTTCAGTCTAAGGCTGTCTTTGAAATACATAATAATCGTAAATAATCTTCCTAAAATTGAAATTAATGGCACCGAGATCAAATTTCATCCGATTCGGCATCATTTATTTCAATGCAACTTTTTTTTCTGTTTTATATTTAAATCCCTTTCAGTCGACTGCAAGCTGGCAACTCCACTAGTTCTTAACCTCTGCCACCACCTTCTATTTACAAGCAGCTCAAGACTATCTCTATTATGCATTAAAGTTATCACTGAGCACCATCCCATATCATCAGCTCCTTATGACGTGTCTGCACGAACAAGTTACAAGAAGCTGCCTACTTCCGCTTCTTCAATGACTGCAGAGATATGGAAAACCAACTTTGTTTAGTTTGACAAGCTGCATTTTAAACCTTTTTTTAAGGAAGAAGTGAAGGAAATGGGAGAGACTATGAAGGAGTTAGCAACATGTAAATTATCAGGCTGGTCGTGTTTTTCCCTTAGCTACATCACATCTGTTATATTATTCGATTTATTTACTTAAATGGGTAAACTAAGGCATGGTATATCCTAAGGAGATAGCCTACGAAGTTTATTCCGTTAAAACTCGCCCCATTCAGATCTTCGTTACTTTACAGTGTTGCTGGATTTCTCACAATATCTGAATTCATTAATCACTTTGTAACAATCCTTTACCCCTCTTAAGAATACGTAAATAAAAAATCTTTAAAAACTTTTAAGAATTATTTGTCTTTATCGCCCTGCTACCAAATTTAGATAATCTTAATTCACAAACGTAAATTCCTATATATCATTAAATAATCTACATGTTCTTGTAGCATTTGCCTTGAATACTTCATAACCGCATTTTTCACAAATCACTCAAGACCATCAAATGGCTTGTCCTCCGTCTCGCTATCCTTCCCATTTATCGGCTTTTAACATACCTCACTTCCCTTGCTTTCCGATAATCTCTCATCTTCATCAGGATCTTAACTACGTCTCTCTCTCCTTCCCCCTCCCCATTTTCCCCTTTCCCAAGAAGACATCAGGTGGTGTTTAGCCCACCGTCATGATTTCAACTGTGACCCACTAAAGCAGGCTGGGGCCCCAAAACCACGCCTACGAAGCTCGATAATCAGCCTCACTGCCACAAGTCTTCCCATTGGCTCGTTCGTCGTTGTTCGGGGAAAATGATCACCTAGTGGGCGAGCTTATGTAATAACCCATGATGCGAGCGTGCGAAAGGAAAATTGTATTTGTCATTACTCATTCTATTCATGTTACAAATTCTGTTTGTCTTTAGGACAAGCGACGATAGAATGAAAGATTCAACTTGCTTTTCTTTCTTTTCTTTTTTTCGCATTACTGATTTTAACTATCCCTTCCCCCTCTCTCACTGTTATTTCATTATCATGTTCTATATGTACTGTTATCCTTCTGTCGCTACACATCACATCTGTGTATTTGGTTATGCAAGAAACGGTGCTTATTTAGTGGGAATGCCTAACTGATGGGGTCAAGTGTCATTTATCTCAATAATATCAGTCAACCATCAACAATATGCCTCTGTCTTTCTGACCCACTCATTCATTCATGCGTTCATTCCTTAGTTCATTCATTCATTCATCCAGTGTGTAGGATTTACCTAAAAAAATGGGAATACTAATTTTCAATATACAACATCAATTAAAAATGTCTTCTATTCTCAGACGAACAGACCTGCCGAAGCTAACTGGGTAAAATCAGCGAAAAGTAACAAGAAACGTTTCTTCTTGACAAAAGTCGAACGTAGGGGAGGGAGTGACGTAGTACTGCAGCACTCCGCCGATATCGCGACGAAAATTTTAAATTTTTATTTCTCCCCTTGTAAATACACTACAAAGATAAAAAATAATATCTATATCATATCGTGTTCGAGTTTCTTATTCACAAATGAAGTGTTCATCTATTAAATATAGACTGGCAGTAAGAACAGAAATAAATTATATAATGAAAAGTGGCGGTTTGCAGCTACGTCCAGCAGTTGCCAGAAGTAAGGCGCATCTGGTCGTGAATGGTTTGAATACCTATTCTGGAATGTTTTATACACTTTGTTCGAGGGATTATAAACCAAACAGATTCTGATGGGCAAGATAGTAAAGTCGTTGGTAATGTTTCTGAATAAATAAAAACTGATTATTTTAGAGAAACATGTCATGAGGAGAGCAAAAGCAATCTTGATGCAGATGATTCGGGGATGATGATGGGCGAATGTGGACTGGTTATCATGGTGACGTCATAAAAAAAGCCACTACTATACCTACATTACCGCCAAACACAATTTGCAAAGCAAAATTACGAGTGGTTTTATGTTTCCCTTTTTATGAATTAGACTAATGACATACAATTCAGCCAGCGGGACTGTTCTAGTCTATTTTTATTGTATTTCTTTTTTATTTATGTTTATACAAAAATAGCTTTAACTAATTAACATACAAGACTACATTTCCTCAGCGTTACAGATGCTATTCTGAACTTTCTATCTCCGTAAATGTGTGTTTATTTCACATTCTTTAGGTTTTATTGAGCGTTGGTTTCAAGGCCTTAAAATATCAGCAAGGCTTCTCTATCTCACCAATAAGCTTTGGATTTCTGCAAAATTAATTTTAAACTTTAACACTGAACTCGTGTTCAGATCTTTACCTCTCTTTAAAATAAGCTATCCAACTTGCAAGTGCATCTTCGGTTACTCCAACTCACTGACATTCGAATATACAAACATACAAACCAAAGCATGTAAATACATACACATTCTAAAAATAGTTTAAGATTTGACGCTCATGACTTATGTTTATCGGCCTTCAAGACATGACCACCAAGCAGAACGGAATATTTGATATAGTATTCATGCATTATTAAATACTGTTTGCCTAGTTGTCTTCACTGGTTTACAGTCTAACTGTTGAAAACTTTACTTCCTCTTTCATAAGATCATATACGAACGTGGGAAATTCAATCTGGACAGTGCTGTAAAAACAATTCCACAAGCTCTATATTTAGAAAACGTAAACTCTGACCAGTAACTTTATATAAACATACTCAATAGTATGACATTTAAGCATTCAGCTAGTAGACTATTTACCAAATTTCCGTTTACAGGACTTCCTAACAAAGGTCTTGGAAAGAGAAGATACAAAATCACCACACAGAGTTTAAGGTGTGAATTCATCGGCATCAGAGCTGATGAGAACGTTTGGATCTCATATTGCATTTTATAAGAAGGAAAGCTATTTCAGGACTAGAGTCTACAGTTTCCACGCTGGTCATGCATCATATGAATACTATGTAATGTGGGTCAACACCTATAGGGCAGATATAACTCTTAAAAAAAAAAGAATGTCAATGACTTCTGACTTTAAGCCCAAAATCTAAACAGCAGCAGAGAAGCGCAAACTATCAGAAACTTAATTAAATAACATGAGACATTACAAAGAGGGATTTCGAGGGTAATTATATCTTGAGACATTTTAAAATACCGAATTACTGTATATGCAAAAGAGAACTTCACCTAAAAGAACAAAAAATAGAATCCACACCTGCGGACTCCACCATAGTATACGAGAGATGAGGATTTCATGCTCTCAGTAAATATCAGTAATGGAGAATTATTATTATTATTATTATTATTATTATTATCATTATTATTATTATTATTATTATTATTATTATTATTATTATTATTATTATTATTATTATTATTATTATTATTATTATAATTATTATTAGTAGTAGTAGTAGTAGTAGTAGTAGTAGTAGTAGTAATA
>BDMR012750669.1:0-12855 GCA_002091895.1 Caridina multidentata
ATCCATAATCAATATTGTTATAGAACTTTGTATTTTATGCTACACATACTGGATGTCGCTTAATTCAGTATAATTTTGGCTTTATTCAGAAGCCTGTAGCATGGAAATTATTTTCCTGAACTGGTATTAGGGCAAATAATGCCCACAAGAGAAAGAAAAAAGTGCACTTGTTCTTCTGTATTTTATATCAGTTATATTTCTCTTTTACAGGCTGCAATCAGCAACACAGGTTCACCCATTCTCCAGTGTCATGGTGATTGTGATCCCATAGTACCATATAAATTTGGTCAGATCACTAGTCAGATAATCAAGAAATTTGCTGGTAACATTGAATTCAAGACATATAGAGGAATGATGCATTCTTCATGTGAAGAGGTAGTGTGCCAAAGGTTTTAATTGCTTACAACAGAGGATTTTTTAGATTTTTGGGATTGCTTCCACTGTAACTGTTCTTCCAAATTCCTAATACAAGTTAAAATCAGGTCTCGTTTAATTTTCTCATGGAGTATTTTCTTTGTTGAGACTTTTAACATAAATAAATTATTTGATTCTTTTTTAAATGATCTTGTTTGTTAGTTTTCCATATCTCAGGTAGATTTTTTTTCTATAAAGATCTGTGAGACATCTGGAAAATTTTCCCACAAGGCACAGGCCTAAGCCAGGTTATTTCTGAGTAATCATAGTTTAATCCTATTAGTAACACTGTAATGTTTACATTTCAAGGTACCTTTAGTATTTTATAGCTTACTTGACAAAGTACCTTGCTGTGGACTCCTTAGCTCCTTCTATATGCCAGTTGCCAAGGTAGTTTTGGGGAGGAAGCAAGGCAGCTCTGTTACCTTCAACCAGAAATGATTGCTCTGCTTTTCCCTGTAGAACAATATTTCCCAAACATTTAAGGTCAAGGAACACTTTTAAGTATTGATTCTATAGATGGAACACACTCATCCTTTATGTTATTAATGCTAAATAAGTGGAGGGGGGGCTATGTTTTGATTATTTATTTACTGTACCAGAAAGTTGACTATCTAGTTTTATACTAGTATAATTGTTATTTTAAACTTTCTAATCTTGTGAGCTAAAGCACAATAATATTTTGAAAATAAAGTGAGTTTGCTGCTGACACAGATATCAGAAGTGGTAGTTGTCACTATGATAGTATAGATAAATCTGGTATAATATAGGTATAACTGAGGAGGGGGCAAGCTTAGGCAGAACAGCAATAGGTACAAATGCTGTAAAGCTTGTTAAAACTGCTTACAATCAGGAAATATTATATTATATATTTTGTAAAATGCAATGATTGAAACTGAGAATAAGTTTAAAGGAACACATTATTTTTCTGTTACATATACTTGCATGTAGCACATTTTTCATTTTGGATTACAGAATTTTGGACTGAAGGGGTTAGAGTGTACTTTTCTGATATATACACTTGACTTTTGACCTTGCAGACAAATGTCAGTTAACCTAAATATTCCCTTTAGCTAAAATTTTGACACTGTTTAGATAATTGCATTTTGTTCTCATGCCACCCATTGTTGTTATTGTTATATCAATGATGTTAATAACAATATTATTGTTGTTGTTGTTGTTGTCAAAAGTCTAGAAATATCTAAATTCTGGCACTTAAAGGAAATTTGGTTTCAAGAATCCACAGGCTCAAAACCCTTATATTAGTCACTTTTGTCTGCCATATCTCAAGTGATCAGTGTTGCCCTATGTATCCAATGTAAAGTACTAATTTAAAAAGAAAATTCTGTGATATAAGAACAGTGTGCATGATATCGGAGAGATGTAAGAGGAAGAAAGAGAAAGAGAGAGTGAAGAATAGTGGGAGGGAATGAGAGAGGAAAGGTGGGAGACAGATCAAAAAGACATCGAAGGAAATGCTATGAATTTGAATAGGCAACTCAGGGGAGTTACTAAAATGGATATTTTTTATGTAAGTTAGTGAAATAATACTTGAGAATTTGTTTTTATTAGAGAAAAAGAAATATTGAGGCAAGTCAGAGGGAGAGAAAGAGAGATACTGGTGGCGACTAAAAGAGCAAAATACTTATAAGAACAGTCGCCAATGATAAACTTCCAGTGATGTAATTGTGGGGCTTTAAACAAAAAATATTAATCATTTAGCAAGTTCAAAAGAACTCTTTGCCAATCAAAAGGAAACATCCAAAGAAAACCTAAATTAAGCATATCCCGTGATACAATTAAATATTTGCATGAATTAAGTACGTTTTCAGTAGAATAAAATAACGAACAAATGAAAATATCCAAAGATTGGCTCAAACATTCGTCAAATCATTACTTCCTTATAACCAAGCAGGATTTAGAAAAGCTTGAGGAACATAAGACCATTTGCAATGGATTTTTTAATGCACCAAAGAATACAGTAGAGCAGTATCTTTCTTTATACCAGCTTATTTCCCATTCAGGGTTGCCATTTTTAATGAGCCTTTTCCATTTGTTTCTATCATGTGTCATAAATTTATCCAATCCTTTGTCTTTCATGTCTGCTAGTATATAATCTTTCCATCTTCTCTTTGGCCTACCTCTTCTTCTTGTTCCTTGAACCTCAGTATCCGTCATTTCTCTTGCTACATGTTGCTCCTTATCTTCCCACCTCATCAGGTGTCCTAACCATCTTGGTCTTGCCTTTTGGGCCTGTTTTGAGATTTCGGCAACCTACGTTGATCCCCTGACGTACTCGTTTTTTTATCCTATCTCTTTTTGTTACTCCACTCATCCATCTGGGTATCCGCATTTCGGCCACCTTCAACTGCCTTTCTTCTGTCTTTTTGAGCGGTGTCGCCTCCAGCCCATATAGCATGTCAGGCCATACCACTGCCTTATGTACTCCACCCTTTAGTCTAATAGGGACTTTCCGGTCACACAGTACACCTGACAATTAAGCCAGCAAGATTGGATCCTACAGGTCACCTCTTTATCCTTTGAGTATTCTGCATCAATTATCGTGCCCAGATATTTTAATCCAGGCACCCTCTTGATGGTCACTTCACCTAGCTTTATTAAGGCTCACTGATCAAAATCCATTCCATTTCACATGTACTCAGTCTTAAATTGACTTATCTTCATACCTTTACTCCCCAACGCATATCTCCACTTCTTGAGCTTTCTCTCTAGTTCCAATCAAGTTCTGGCACAGAGAATGATGTCATCATCATATAACATACACCACGGCAGTTCCTCCTTGACATCCACAGTCATCACATCTAATATAAAATACTGAATAAGAAGGGGCGCAGCGTTGATCCCTGGTGCAGACCGACTTTGACTTGGAAATCACTAGTTTTCCTGTAGTACGCTGGTGGTTACATTTCAATATCTCTTGGATCATTCTCACATATATTCCTGGGACCGTCCGTAGAGCAGTACCGGTATATGCCTGCTTTATTGATTACAAGAAAGCCTTTGTGTTGATGGCAACTAGCTGTGGACCAGCTTGCAATAAATTAACTCACCAGAACACTTAATCAAGCCACTAAGTAGCCGCTACAACAATCAAGAAGTTACAATAAGAACCAAAACACTTATTGAGCTATTATGTAGCCTCTTTCACAATCAAGAAACTACAATTGGAACTGAATATGTCAAACCCAAGTGTTTCTTTACTAACAAAGTTATATATCAAGGTTGCATATTGTCTCCTTTTCTGAAGGGTCTTCAAGTTACATGCTGATAATGTCATTCGTGATGCGCTGATTAAAGATAATACCGATATAAGGATTAGTAGCGAGGCAGTAAACATCTTGAGATTTGCACATGACCCCACACTGTCGGCTAAAACAGATCTGGTTCTACCCACTGGGAAGGGCAAACAAGCTCAACTTGGTGTCAGTCCCAAGCCCAGATAAATAGGAGGGTTGGAGTCAGGAAGGGCATTCGTCTTAAAATTTCTGCCAAAACCAATAAATGTAATGAGCTGAAAAGATAAATTAGAAATGATTGGACAGCAATTGTTCCACAAATAATTCCGTACCAAGAACGGGTGTGGCCAAAGAAGTGAGCACATTGTGTGCTATGCGCAACTCTGAATGTTGGCAGTATGACGGGAAGGGGACTGCATTTGCAAGTTTACTGCAGGAAAGGAAAGTAGATGTGTTGTGCGTGCAGGAGACACGTGCAAGGTAAACAAAGCAAAGGAACTTGGAGAGGGTTATAAACTACTATACAGTGGGGCAAATAGAGAAGGAAGAAATGGCGTAGGGATTGTCCTGTCTAGTAGCCTCAAGGATAGGGTTTCTGAAGGTACACAGGAGGAGCAATAGAATTACCAAGATGAAGGGTGTTCGGAATAGGAGAAGGAAAAGTTTTGGACGGACTTAAATGAAGAAATGAAAGCGATGGAAGCAGATGAAAAAGTTTTAATAGGAAGGGACCTGAATGGGCAAGTAGGCTGAAAGAATAAGGGTATAAACCACATACATGGTTTTGTCAAAGGAAATAATGAAGGCGAAAGATAATCGATTTTGCAGTATCATTTGATATGATACACCTCATCATATATATATATATATATATAAGTGTGGTGGAAGGACTAGTCAAATTGATAACATGTACTACAGAAGAAAAGACTTAGTGAAGGATTGTAAACTCATCCCAGGAGACGTATGTTGCTGCTCAACACTATAGTAATCATGTAGCTGCGGTTGGATATATAAACGGACAGAAGATCAAGTGGTTCAAGATGGAGAGTCCGATCTTGGAAGGCAGTTTAAGAAAAGGGTACTAGCGGATATCTATCCAATTATAAGTGACATTAACCAATGGTGGAACAGGACTGCGGAGATAATGTTAAGACATGGTAAGGGATATATTAGGAGAAAGCTATGGAAAGATTTTGAAAAATAGGGAACTTAGTGGTTTAATAAAAGTGCAAGTAGCCACAAAAAGAAAGAAGGAAGCAAGAAACAAATGGGAAGAGACACGATTGAAGGAGGATGAAATTAGTTATAAGGAAACAAAGAAGGTAATTGTTAAAGGAGAAGCATATGACTAGATGTATGAAGAAGTAGCAACCAAAGAAGGCAAAGGGAAAATCTTCAGGATAGCTAAGGCAAGAAACAAAAGCACAAAGGATATAATACACATAAAGCAAATTAAAGGAGCAGACGGAAATGTGCTGAGGAAAGAGTAAGAAATTATATGGAGATGGGAAGAATATTTCGGAACCTACTAAATGAAGAAAATTAAAGGACTATACGGGAAGATGAAACCCCAAATTGTGGAGTGATTCATGAAATAATGAGAGGTGAGAGAAAAAAAGTGCTGAAAAAGATGAAGAATGGTAAAGCTGTAGGGCCAGATGGCATACCTGTTGAAGCATGGAAGGCACTGGGTGAGGAGGGGATAGATATACTCTAGGAACTAATAGTGAATGTTGTGGAATGGGAAACTACACCATAAAAATGGAGAGAGAGCACGCTAATACTGAGTTTCAAATAAAGGGGAGATGTGCAAAAATGCGAAAACTACAGGGGATTCAAATTAATGTCCCATTCCCTGAAAATTCTTGAAAAGAATTTTTACAGTAGACTTAGGCAAGAGGTCAAGATTGGTAGGCAGCAACTAGGATTTGTGAAAGGGGTTGGTACAGTGAATGGAATATTCTCCTTAAGACAGGTAATGGAGAAGTATAGGGTATAGGGAAAAGCAAAGAGCACTCCATATGGTTTTTATCGACCTAGAAAAGGCCTATGATAAATTGCCCAAACAAGATGTGTGAAGTTTGAAGGAACGAATGGTGCCAGAAAAGTATGTGAGAATGATCAAGGAGATATATCGAGATGTAACCACCTGCGTCAGGAGTACTGTGGGAAAAACTAGTGCTATCCAAGGTCAAAGTCGGTCTGCACCAGGAATCAGCACTAAGCCCCTTCTTATTCAATATTATATTAGATGTGATGACTATGGACATAAAGGAGGAACCACTGTGATGTATGTTTTACGCTGATGACATCGTTCTCTGCGCCAGAACAAGAGAGAAACTAGAGTGAAAGCTTGAAAAGTGGAGGAGGTATGTGCTGGAGAGTAGGGGGATAAAGATAAGTCTATCAAAAACTGAGTACATGACAAATGGGATGGATGATGATCAGAAAGCCTCTATAAGGCTGGGTGAAGTGAAAATCAAGTGGGTGCCTAAATTCAAATATCTGGTCACGATAATTGATGCAGAATACTCATGAAATAGGAGGTGAACCATAGGATCCAATCTGGCTGGCTTAATTGGAGGAAGGTGTCAAGTGTACTGTGCGACCACAGGGTCCCTATTAGACTAAAAGGCGTGGTACATAAGGCGGTGATAAGACCTGCCATGCTATATGGGCTGGAGGCAGCACCACTTAAAAAGTCAGAAGCTAGGAAGTTGGATGTGGCCGAAATGCAGATGCTCAAATGGATGAATGGAGTGATGAAAAAGAGATAGGACAAAAATAAGTACATCAGGGGATCAACAAAAGTTGTTGAAATCTCAAAAAAATCCCAAGAGGCAAGACTGAGATGATTTGGACACTCGATGAGGCGGGAGGATGAGGAGCGAGCGACATGTTGCTAGAGAAATGATGGATATAGAGGTTCAAGGGACAAGAAGAAGAGATAGACCTAAGAGAAGATGGAAAGACTGCATACTAGAAGACATGAAAGACAAAGGATTAAATGATTGTTTGACACACAATGGAAACAAATGGAAGAGGCTCATTAAAAACTGGGACCCCGTATAGGGAGTAAGCTGGGATAAAGAAAGAAACAAGTTGTATTTCAAGAATATTATTGTTTTTGGTGTCATTTCCACTACGAACTCACCCATCCTTTCCATATTCAGAATGATAAAAATAGGTTTTATATAAAAATGACTCAGTAATGATCTTGTTCTCTATTTTTGGTTGAGGTTGTATTTTAAGAATATTATGGTCTGTTGTATCATTCCCAATGCCAACTCATACATCCTTTCTACATTCAGAATGGATGACAATAAGGTTTCCTTAGGGGTGACGCAGTAATGACTTTTATTTGTGGTTGAGGTTATGTTTGAAGAAAATTATGTTGTGTCGCATTATTCCTAATTCAGATTCTACTATCCTTTCCATATTCAGAGATAAAATTAAATGTTCCTTAGGTATGACACTACAATGACCTTGTTTCCTTTTTGTGGTTGAGGTAACATTTGAAGAAAATTATGGTTTGTGGCATCATTTCCTCTGAAGACTGACGTATCCTTTTCGTATATATATTTAAGTTATGAATGATGCAGTGACATGGTTTTATTAGTAATCCTTGAAACTCATTCTGAGGATCCATATCTTTGGTGATTTTCATAGTTTATATTATTATTCTTCATTTTTTCCTTGAAATTACTCAAGGAATCCTATGAACTACACTTCATAGCTTCTTTAACTGAAATACAGAAGCTATTTCAGCCTTCTTACAGCTGGCGGTCAAAAATGCTCATATTCAAATACCCCTAAATACAGAGAAAACATTGATACTTTGTGTGCTTCAGTTACGGGACTGTTGTACTCTGGCAACTTCAGTGTTGCTGAAGTAATTAGAGAAGATTGTTTAGACTATAGATATGGAAGAAATTTTTTTTGTTATTATTAATCATTTAATCAGGCTAGTTGAGTAATTTGTTCATCTATAGTTGTTACTGTTATTATTGATGTAAGGATTAATGATGATGTTACCACTTTTGTGACTTTTACTATTAATTCTGGAAAGCTTGTAAAACATCCCCTCTCTCCTGTTGAGTAAACCCTGGATATGCCATAGATAACTGTGATGTGAAAGGAAAAGCCTGACAAGGGAAGGGAAGAGAAAGGTATAAGCAGCAGCCTATGACAAAAGATGGCAGCCAGGTAGGAAACTGAAAAAAGTTAGAAGATAGGGCAAGATACTTTTTTGTTTTACGGGGAAAATAAGAAATTAAGTTTATAATATCTAGAATTGGGAAAACCCCAATCGGTACAAAAGTAGCCAGGGAATGCCAGAATTTCCTGAAATTGGCACCTAACAAGAGGCTAGTAAAGTATGAAGTTTGTAAACCTTAACAAGGAATTATGCCACCGTAATTTTCCTGAATTTCTAAACGTTTTTGCCAAAAATATATTCTTGTGAGAAGAGTATAATAAATTCATCAGAAATTTCACCTGAAGAGGCCAAAGGAAGCCCAGGCTTGGCTTTCGAGGAGCAAGGCATACAATGTGTCGGCGCATGGAGCAGATATGTAAGAACAGATTTCTTACACCATTCCTTGAAGTTCTTGATGAGGTGGCAACAGTGCCACTTTGACATTCATTCTTGGATATATTGGCTTGCTTTATATTAGGTATGGGCTCACTGCTACTGTCTGGTGTTCCTTAGGTACTTTATCCATTGGTTTCAACAGTTGTAGATCTGCTGAAGTGGTGCATGAGGTCAGTTTAGTGGACTCTTTTAGTTGATGTTTTTTCCAAGAGCTATATTTAGAAGCTGTAGAAAATTCACCCTTTATGGATGGACAAAATGGAAGATAAGATATATTTCTTTTTGTAAATCTCAGATCTGTATGCAGTAATATTAAAACATCGGAATACTTTTGAAAGGTATACATTCCTTTCCATACGGTATAGCTTTAGACCACTTATGATGTTGAATATACTTTCAGGAAATGGCTGACATCAAGAAATTCATTAGCAAGCATCTACCTCCAGTATAGAAGTTTTGTTCCCTCGGAAGACACGTGACTAGTTTTCTGTTAATGATAATAGTAGTTGTTATTCATATTCATTGAGCATCAAGAATTGGAGATCCTATGCTGTTCTCTAAAAGATCTTTTGCTATTTGATGTATAGGAAACTTGATATCTTTGTAAAATTTGTCTTGTATTTTAAAACTATGGCAAAGGCATGTAATGACCTGGTATGGGAAAAATTAAAGTTTTTCTTTTTACTTATATGTAATCATTCCATTGCAGCCTTTATTTTACAGTAATATGCAATTGCAAGTTATGTAAATTTTAAGATTATTCCCATTGTTGTGATTTTGTTTTTTTAAATTTTCAGAGTATCTGTAATTACGAAAATTTATCTTGTCTGGAACAGGATTTTAATTAAAAAAAAAAAAATCTTGGAGAGAGAGAGAGAGAGAGAGAGTAGAACTTTCATAATCAAGAGGAAGTCGTGCTTTACCAATATATTTTTTATTTATATAATTTCCTAATGTAACTGGTATATATGTATTGCAACCTGTTCCCAGTATCATTTGGAGTAGTTGAGTCTAGTGGTATTTTGTGACAGATTGACTATCTTAGCATGTAGTGTGATATGCAGTCCACGGCTTCTCCCGTGATTTCTCCTTACAAGGCAGTTTAGAGTTTCTGAAATTTTTGCCTCCATGTAAATTCTCCAACTAAATTAATTTCTTTACCTTTTTCACTGTATCATTAATTTATAAAATTGCGGACACTGCATCAGTGATTTATAAAATTCTCTCAATATGGGATGTAGTCATTTGATTTACAGATCAGCAAATTTGAACTTGAAAGTAATTAAAGGCTGAAATAAGTTTAGCTTCTCATTTGTTAAATATGCCATTTTCAAGAATTAATTATTGTCTCTTTGAGTTTTGTAACCAAGTTCAGTAGTTTCCTTTAATTTTTAAAGATGAAGGAAATTTTGAAAAATTCACAAGAACTGTTCTCGTTCATCGTTCTTTCTATTTTTCTTTTAGATCATATCTTAAAAAGCCATGTTATAGTTTTGGCATAAATTCCGTAATGCTAAGGATGTTTTGTAGGATATGTTAGTCTGGGAAAAGGTTCTGTACTGTAGCAATAATGACAATGTGTTGAGTACAGTAATCTATAAGTACAATAGTGTTGCAGAATGTATTTACATTTTTACAGTGAAACCTAGCTATTTTGCATATTTTAACACTCATTTGTGGATTGCACTTTACTTATCTCCAACTTTAGCTTTCCATAAGTAATGAACATAGAACATTTCTTATAGTAAAACATTTGAAGAATTCATCTCTTAATTGCTTCAACCTACATGGTAATTAAATGATGAGGTTAGATAGCAATATACTGTATGCACCAGTGATAGTGGTTTTCATGTACTGAAAATCATATATTTCATGTAGTACATTTTGTGCATTTGTGACACAAATTATCATCCATTGAAGTTCTGCCATGAAATTATGTATTGAATCAGTAACATGAATGCAAATAATTTCTGATTTTGTGGAAGAGGTTGTAAATCCCAGGACTATAACTTCTTGCACTATCCCTGCTATTAAACAGACTGTATGAGATGAAGTTTCATGGGAAATTTGAAGATTAAAAATGTTTAATTATTTAATTAAATCTTCCCAGCAGTCCTTTGTATCTTGTACTGAATTAAGCCCTTAAGTGGATGTTGAAATTATTATTTTTTTTTTTATTCATGGCTCACATTTGTATGAAGTAGAATACTTTCTGCTAAATTTTTATACTTAAGTTATCCGAATCTCATGGATTTTCTCATTCAGTTATGTATATGTTATCTTGTCTTCTGCCAGTCATGAATGCTGATGCAGGAGGAAAATCTAACATTTAGATACACAATCATTATTTACTACTATGCTTATCAAAGCTTTTTCCAGTCTTTAAAATTATTTCTGGCATGATTATTCATGGTTTTCATTGACCTAATTAAGAAGTTTTCATTTACTCCTTCCACACATGGAGTAGGGATCATGATTAAGGCCAGAGTAGATGTATCTACATTGGAGGTCAGCTGACTACACAAGTTTTTTTTTGTCTCTGTAAAATATCCAAATTAGAATTGATCACAGCATCAAATCACACTTATATTGGAAGTTAAGGCTTTTTACTTGGAATCAATTTTGATTCCCTTGGCTTCTCTAAGAGTCCAGGATATCTTGTGAATTAGTAAATTCAGTACTGTAGTTCATAAAAGGGATATCAAATGTGTGCTTCATCTCTTATTGTATCACTGCTTAAAAACTAATTTCTGTTCAGTTTTTATTTACCTGAGGTCATTAGGCTGATTACTACATATTGTTTTCTCAAGTGTTAGATATCCAAGTATGCAAGAGGTTTTTATATGCAAAAAGCTCAGGTGTAACTAAATATATTTGTCTCAGGCTATCTTTGATGACAATGCCGTTAGCTTATATAATTACCGTACCGGTAATACACACATGCCCACACATAAAACACCCCCTCCCCTTCTGGAGTAACAGAATATCCAATATTTTTTAATTCATGTGTGGAGTAAGATATTATGTGATGACTGTGACACAGATTTTTTTTTAATTTCCTTGTGGTTGCTAATTACTTTTCAATAGGAACTGGACAATCTTAAAGGGAGTTACTTCCGTAGAGTACTCAGTCATTGAAGTTCAAGTGATATACTAGCTCTGTGCTACTTCCTTTTGAGTTAAATCATTAAATGCAACATTTGTTCATTGTTTATTCTGTCACTGTAGCAAAAGCTAAATACTTTTAGGTGTTACTGCATATTTTTATTTTAAAGTCATAATAAAATATATAGTGGCTCTTTTGAATATGTGAAAATCTTAATGTAACCAAACTCAATCAGTTAATAAAGGTGAGTTGTAATACTGAACAGTAGAATCTACAGGTAAATCCATTTATTCCTTAGCTTTTAGCAAGTTTATGTAGTATTATTCAAGACCTTGTAGTGACTGATTCAAGTCAGGCCATTTAATTGTATCCTCAGCTGGCATGTCTAGTATTAGTCATGTTTATAATGAACCAGTTTTATTATTTTTGAGCATGTAATAATTACTGATATTATCTTAGTTCATCTGTATTATTCAGTATTCACTTTATTATTAGGATAAATAGGTTTATGATGTCAAAGTTTTCAGCAGTTTAGTCTTTGGTAAAGTTAATGAATATGAAATTCCAACCATGTACTTCAACAGAGATATTGGTAACCAGATTCTACAGTATATATAGGCAGATACATACTTTGTTTACCTTATGTAATGGGTTGTATGTTGTATGAACTTTCATAAAGGTATGTAAGCAGTTTTTCTCTTGTATTCCCTACTTTGAGGTGTTATTTCTTATAGTAAAACATTTGAAGAATTCATCTCTTAATTGTTTCATCAAGATATAAATTTGAGATGTGGATTACTGGACAGTGCAGCAGAGAGGGAATTTGTGAAAACCTTGAAAAAGATGTTGAAAGTTTATTGTCTTATGGTACTGTATAAGGGTGAAAATCACTGTTCCTGGGATAAACGATAACCATGGATACAGGAGCTGTGATGACTTGTATATCTTACAGATGATATTGCAGAACCAAACAATAAAATTGTAAGATTGTAGATAAAATACATTTTCTTATTTACAGTGTCCCCAATTATTATACGCCAAGGGGTGGCTTGCTATAAGTAGTTGGACTTCTGGTTTAATCCAACTTGGTTATTCTCTAACCATCCAGCCACTTGCACTTAAAAGTCATGCACATCACTAAACTTTCCAAAACATTCAAATTGCTGTTCCAAACAAATTTCTTACTTTGTTTAAAAGATCAAATCAGCCAACAATAATGTAACATATAAAGACTGAGGGAATATAGCAGTTGACAAAACAGAAAAAGAAATGAAGTGCGTTATGCCGATGTTTCTCCCTCTTAACCACTAAGGTACAAGGAGATGAGATTGTTTATGATGGAATGCGTTAAAAAACATGTATTTAGGTATGTAAGAATGCATTCACATATACAATTGCACATGCTTAAATAGTTAAGTCTAAATGCATTCTTACATACCTAAATACATGTTTTTTAACGCATTCCATCATAAACAATCTCATCT
>BDMR012750670.1:0-12962 GCA_002091895.1 Caridina multidentata
CATTTGTCTGTAATTCATAACATCTTAGGTCAGAGTATTACATTTGCATATTCCTTAGGAATACTGATAAGGCTAGGGATTATAAGCTAGGCACTGCATTACCAATAAATTACACAAGCTCTTTTTATAATGTTAAAGAAAAAGTTTTTACATGATGTTAACTATCTGAACAAAAAAAATGTTTATTTTACATATAAGATAATCATTAATTTAAAGAAGTACTATAGCTTGAAAAAGTAAAGGTTTATATTACTAAAAGCTATAAAATATATATTGTAAATGACCGCACTGTGAGAATGAATGAAGCACACAAAAGATAGGAATGCATGTACTCTTTTTATCCAAGAATATTTTTACAAAAAGGAAAACTAGAACGAAAATTTGTGTACATTTTAGAGTAACTGAAGAATTTAGTTCAATTTTAGATTTCAAGACATTGGGTTTGAGCTTATTTGCGCACTAGTTTTTCAGTAGAGTTGAATTATGTTGAGTATTTTGGCTTGTGTCTCCCCAGTTTGATACCTCATGTGTTAGAGTGAGATTATGTGATTTATTGGCAATTGATTTAGTAAGCTTAAAGTTGTTGGTGCTTATGTCCAAAGGTTAGAGGTTTGGTTTATTAAAAAAAACAGATATATAATGATATCAACTCTCATATTAGCGACTAGACTCTGTCGCTAAATATCTTGCTTATTAATCTCTTGTAGGGAAATCGGCTGCATCACAAAAGGTGTCGCTATAAGTAGTTGTGTTCCATTTACAAGATTGGTTTTATCTTTTGTCAAATTCAGAGGGAGTTTATCACTCCTTTTCTCTCTTCTTTTTTTTATTGCAGACCACAGCTGTTAAGTGAGCAAGAAGTCAGTGTGTATGATCTTCGAGATCATCCAGACTTTCGTTATCGCCCTGGTTCGGTCGTCATAAGAGTTGCAAATTTTGAAGAGAATCAGACGTGTTCTACAGGTCAGGTTCTTGATAACTTCCCAACTGGAGAAGTAAGTGAAACTCTCATGTTATTCTGCCTTATTACAGTTAGGGTACTTTTGCCTGCTTAACAGGAATAGCATTATGTTTAATCAGTTTTTTTGTGCTGCTGTTGAATTATGCATAGACAGATTAATTTTATGATTGTTTCTCATGACGTCTCGTATCTTGTAAGTTACAGTAATAATAATGCTCTAAGTATTGATGGTATTAAAGACAGATAATCACTTATAATTTAAAACTAGTTAGAAATATAAAGCTGTGGCAGTGCTCTTTTTAAAAATGAAATTTACTTAAATTGAGAACAAAATTTCTCTTTAATAACTATCATTTTGTTTTCAAGGTCAGTGTATGGTGGGTAGATGGAAGAAAATCTGTCTGTTATCCTCAAGACCTGTATAAAGTTGGTGAATATGACTCAGATGAAGGAGAGCTATGGGATGATACAGCCTCAGATGAATCCTGGGAAACAGAAAGTGAACACTCCATAATAGCAGAGTAAGTTGTCCTTGGAATTTTATCTTCTTAGTGTTGAATTTAACAAAGAAATGTTCACATTTTGGCATGGCTATCAAGTTCATTGAAAATTGAATGAGTTAATTTGAGGCTTGTTTTTCCTCAGTCTTATCAGAATGTGTTTGCTTAGTAATGGAAGAAAGTTAAAAGAATTTTTCATACATGGAAAAATATTCATAATGCTGTGAGTTACAGTCTTGTAATGGGGAGTTGAAAGTTGAATAATTCAGAGGAGTTCAGATGTGCGGGTATGGTGTTCATGCAGTACATTTAAATCTTAGAAAGTCAGGTAAATAAAATATAATGCACTTAAGTAGTGTATGATTTGAATCCCTCTTAAATGATTTATAACAAATTTGCAATTGATAAAAAGAGATTGAGGTAACCCAAAGGTTTTTTGTACCTACTTAGGGAAAGTGAAAGTGAAAGTGAAGGAGCTCTCAAGACTAGATTGGTTGCCAACATCGAAAAGGCGCGGATAGCCATGAGTAGGTTAGAAGAAATATTTACCCAGAACCCAGCCCTGCAGACAACAGCTGTCATGAAGCAGCTTTTGGATTGCTACAAAGAATGCAGGTGAGTAACCTTATTTTAAATTGGAATTAGCCTTAGCATGCACTTAAGTATGGGTTGGAATTACTAGTACTTCATGGGTTGTGTTAAAGCACAGAGATTTATGAATTGGATATGAAAAACCTGGGTTTTAAGCAGTGAAGTCCAATTCTTCATTTACTTTTAACTTATGTGGCCAACTCAGCGTGTTCCTTGTATTCATTATACCGCAGCTTCTGCAGAAATTGGGCTATTGGTAGACAAGGTTTCTAGGAGTGTACAATTCTCTGTGGACCCATAGGCACTCTTAGTATTGTGTATACTAAAATGGTATACAGATTTCTGCCATCTTTTATGCCTTACCCCAATGTGTCTGTTGCTTTTATGGCTGACTGACCAAATTCTTCAGTCTCTCTCAAAACAGCCAGTCAGATGCAGCTGTCAGAAATAGCTGCACTATAATTTAGAATAGCTGTTAATCCTCAAGTTCAAGGCTTGAATAATCTGTATATATGCTATATCAGTAGCTAAATTTAAGTCCCTAAGTATAGTGCACATTATAGTTATCAGTACTGTACACTGACATATTTTGTACTGTGATAGTAGTCATCACTTATAAATCAGTGTGTTTTTCAGCCATTTTTGATCCTGTGGTTCTGTCCTTTTCATTTTTCTTTAGAGAAACATTATCTTTCTTTTTACATGGGATATACCCGGAGGTTTTTACTTTAATACTATATTTTTTAGTCTTTGGTAGCAGTGCCCCTTTGCATTTCAGTGGTTCTGAGGTGACTTGTTACAAAACTGGCATGATTTAGTAATTTTGAGAATGAATAATCTTTCCTTCCTATTTGTCGTGTTGACGTCTCACTTACTTTATATTTCCCAAGCGATATGAATCCTACAACCAATGTGATCTCCTTTTTTATATCAGGTATATGGATAAATTGATGGGAACCAGTTTCTTCCACGAAAGTAACTTCCAAGGCCTCATAGAAAAGGTGCGAGAACGTGGCCGAGCGTCAGCTACGCAACGAATGACGGAGCAGATAAACCGTCTGTTCTCTACTTCGGACATCGAAGCCGGATCTTTCGGTCAGTTGGCAAACTGCGGGGAAGAAAACCCGTTGGGTGGAACGAAGAACGAAGTCAAAACAGATGGTACCAGAGCAAATAAAAGTAATCCTAGCAACAAAGACATGAAAAACTGTAAAGAAGGTGGATCTTGTAATGTTGAGGGTGATATATTATCATCGAAAGAGGCCATATTGAGCAGCAGTGCTACCCTCTCTGAGAATTTAGCAAATCTTAGCTTATCACAAGGGTGAGTTCAGTCTTTTTAATATTATTACATAGTAATGATAATTATTATTATTATTATTGTTATTATTATTATTATTATTATTATTATTAGTAGTAGTAGTATTTCATAGTAAGTCTTAGCACTGATTACTTGTAAATAATATTAACAAAAACTCAGGCACTATGGTCCTTACAGAAGTCTTCATGATGGTAAGAGGTTTTCTCCGAATGAATTTTCTTGCAAGTTATTGTTATGTATTTGATTTCAGTAGAGCCACCAGATCTGAAAAAATGGCCGATGGTGGACGAAACAGAGGAGGTGAATTCCGGCACAAGAGGATGAGTGAAACGGACATGACTCTGAATGACAAAACTTGCATCGATGCAAGAATGAAGGACTCCAAGAGCTGTAATGATTTGAAGGTTAGTATTTTTCTCTTATACCAGTCATGTGAGTTATACTAAGGAAGACACAATTTGATGATAATTACACTTGGTATGGATGAAAATGAATAATAAAAAAAAAGTTCATTACCTTGGAGATCTGGGGATAAAGTAGATTGTTAGTTGTTTTTCTGTTGAAGAATAATAGGATGTCAGTACAAGTTTATTGCTATGTGTTTTTTCTTGATGCAGGGTACATTTTGTGCATGTTGTGAAAAAGCATTGGAATCGTGTATGATGCGCTGTTGCTTAGAAAAATACCTGTCTTCTAATGTTGTATAATATTTATACCAGGTGCCATTGGAATCTCAGAGTGGGGTCACAGAAGAGATCAGGACATCACATATGTGTGCTCAGCTTTGTTCTCTGATGAAGGCCCAGTTGCTCAAAACATACGAAGAAGTTGTTTTTCGTTTTGGTGGGCATTTCGATATGAGCCTCATGCAGGCTTGTCAGGTAATTTTATAATCATCATTAACACATGATTTTTTCAAAGTATAAGGAGTACCCATATATTGGTTTTCTACTGTAGTTTATTCTAGGTTCTCATTTCTTCCAAGGATGAGTTCTCTAGTGATAAGTAACAGTTTTTAATGCTTTCTGAAAATCATATTTTATTTCATCAGGAAAGCATTGCCATCTGAAGTGTATAATTAGCCTACTTGAATATACTGAACTGATTTAATCATTGTATATCTTTATTTTCAGGATACTGAAGGTGCTCAAGGTGAAAATAAAGAAAATATACAGAATAACTCCCTCTTTATCACTGCTGAATTACCCCATGAAACGGTATCGGCATCCTTTGCAAATGTAAGTACAGTGCTTTTATTTCTTCATTGGACTTGGAGACCTGGCCCGTTTTTATTTTCAGTATTAATCTTTTTGAGTTATCTGTTCTGGTTTTGTTATTGTTTCAACCCATTTATAAAATGCTGTTCATTTGATTTACCAAGTTTTCCCATGTTTAGATTTTGATTGCTGGATATCCAAACTTTTTATAATTGACGTATTTCCTTCTTGTTTACAGGAAAAAGATGCTACATCTGAGCCAGTCTTTGAGGAGGAGGAATTACAGCAAAGCGATAAACCTCCTGAAAAATTGAGCAACTGTACAGTGGATGTTGCTTCATCGCATCATGGCGGCTTGTCTCTCACAAATGGAAATAATTTTGAGGCCACCAATAGGAACATAGTTCCTGATGAGGTAGCTAATGAAGCCTTGATTGACTCCATTATTGCCAATGCGGTTGCAGCTATCAATGGGGAGTCACTGGGGGATCCAACCACAAACAATAGTTTAGATGCTGTGATGAGTCCTACAGAAGGTATGAAAAACAATTGTTTACTTATGATAATATACATAGGCAAACTCAAAGTACTCTTGAGATTTTTTCTTTCATTGAATGTTAAATATGTCTTCATGTTGATGTAATAGATTACATTTTATACCAGGAATGCAACAGATAAGATGTTTAGGCTTTATTATTTCTGTCTTGTATTTTTTTTTTCATGAATGTATAATTGAACTTTAATAATTTTAGGTGAGTTTAATGAATATTCTGTCAGTTGAAATAATTTTTTATAGAAAAGTTGCCCAAGAAGAGATAATGATTTGTAATGATTATAAATGCCACATTTTAGACAGGTTTCACCTGCCTCATTTTTCCTAGACGTTTTACTGGTGCAGTTTGTTTCTTTAGACTTTGGCTTGGTTTATTTTTTGATCCTGTAATTAATAGAAGAATGAATATATACCTGTCATGTTTACATTTTACCACTTTGGTTCATAATATATCGTACCTAGTGGTCTTGAAGATAAGATAATAAAATGACACGAACTTTGCTGATGATATTTTATTATTTAGTAACAGATCCACGGGAGAAGTTGTTCAGTATGAGTAATTAAGATACTAGTCATGCATATTACTCTAAACTCTTGTATCCTTTCTAATCATTGAAATATTTGTGTTTGTGCTGCTTTGAAAGGAGGTGGACCCCCTATTGAAAATTATGTTCCTAGTTCAGAACCTGATGGTAAGAAATACTTGCAACAAATTTTCAAACTATTTTCTAGTCTCCCAATAGGTCTCTAGACTTAGGTAGAATGAAAGTAGCTGTTTGGAAGCTTTGCCTTTTATACTGTATTTTTCATACTCTTTCTTGTACAGAGTGAGGATATTAAAATTTGTCATTTTACAGAATAAATGGTTAGTATGTTGAATGTAACTTGTGTTTTATTTTCCTGGCAACAGGTTTCTTAGTGTTGGAGGCAGCACCAGACAGCCACAAATTCAAGTTAACCATGTTCCAGCCAACAGACCCAACGCATTTCTATCGCACAGTACGCAAGGAGATGAAGCTTTTGAAAACTTCTCTGCCCTCGGGAATATGGGTTCGAGGATATGAGGACCGAATGGTAAGTGATATAATTGATCTTTAGCCTCTTCAGTGTCAAGCTTCCATACCTTATATTTGTTGAATTGATTTCTATAGTGCTTCAGCATCCTGTTAGTTTTTACAAAGGTAGAATATTCTGGAGGTCTTTGGTGAAACTGTCATCTTTATACACTTCTGTTATGATTTTTTTTTTAAATTCCTGAGAAGGGAGCTTAAAATTTCACCCGCATCTGTCTGTCATTGTTAATATTATTAGGTCAGTATCCAGTACTGCTGTACTCTCAGTTTTGACATTAAAACAAAGGTATGACAGATGAGTATTTTTACTAAATAACAGGTTAGGTGAGTGTTTTTTGGATTTGTGCATATATTTCTGGTGTATTTTTGTGATTAATCATCAATGGTACATTTTGTTTCAATTTCGAAATTGAGAGGGCAACAGCACTGAATATTGATTGTATATTACAAAATGTCCCAAAGTTTTAACTGGAACTCTTCATTATTCTTAGTTGATATGATGTAAACATGGTAATTATCTATGTAGTATTTGGATATACATATGGAATATTTGTTATTTCTGCCTGTCTTTCTGGATGTTATTGGGCAAAGAAGTCTTGCAAGGAAAACCCACTGCAGTCAATATATTCTTTGTACCACATACTTCTCCCACAGTCTCCTGTGGATTTTGGTGGATTTTAAGTAAGTGGAAGGCGAGCTTGTGGAATTTTCATCACATTCCACCGATCAGCCAATATGTCACTTAGAGAAAAATCTCTGCTTGCTTAGCTAGTTGCACCGACTCTATCTAATGTTTTTAGTGGATCTGATTTGGACGAGAGACACAAATGTGTAATACACAGCTCACACTGTAGCTAATGTAAACTCGGTACGGGTTTCTGTAAAAGGACGAATTCAGATGTGTATGTTGAGTTCAGACTTTTCATTGCATTTCATTTCCGTGTCTGTAAATCCCATTTTAACCCTGATTCAGGGTAAATAGTGTGTGGTGATTATTATCATTGTTAATAAAGTGGTGATTGGAGTTCTTTATCTCAAATACCATATGCTTCATCAGCATTTACCATATTCATTTATTCATTCTTTCAGGTGTTCATTCTTACAAATATTCACTTCCAATTATTCATTCATTATTTTATATATCAGTAATAGTGAATCTTTACCAACTGTATACATAATCTCAGCCTTTTTGAGTATAACATTACTCTGTCAATGAAACATGTGAAGTATATGTTAGGGGAAAACATATATGTTGTTTTGGGGTTTACTAGAATATATTGTGAGTTATGGAATGATAAAATTGTTGTCTTTACAGGATCTGTATTCAGTCATGATTCGAGGCCCAGAACGAACTCCATATGAAGATGGCCTCTTCTTCTTCGACTTCCAACTGTCTGCTGACTACCCACGTGCACCGCCATTGTGCCATTACGTAACTTACTGCTCTGATAAATTAAACCCTAATCTCTATGAAGATGGCAAGGTATAGTAAAAACATGAGTAGTTATGTTAATTGGGATTATTTATATGAAATCTTAGTGGTTTTGCAGTTATAATTATGAATAAATGTTTTGTGCAATCTTTGTACAAAAATAGAGATAGTAAAGAATATTTAGTTCAAGATCAGATTTTGTGTGATATTATGGATTATTTTATTTGCACAGGTATGTGTGTCCCTACTTGGCACATGGAGTGGCAAAGGAACTGAAGTGTGGACTAGTCAAAGTAATTTGTTGCAGGTCATTATATCTATACAGGGTAAGTAATTTTGGTAATTTTGTGTTTCCTGGTGTTACCAAGTAATTTTTATCATGGAACACAGGAGTGTCATAAATGTGGCAGTTGCTATATTGAGTTGGTAATGGATGCAAATACAAAAATTTAAGTTCCTTACTGTTAGTAAAATATTCAATATCAGACAGCTGTTCAGCTGTATCTTAATATTGAAGAGCTTTTTTTTTTTTTTTTTTTTTTATGCTATTTTTATATAGACTGACCTGTTGATAATTCCTTGAGAGGAATGCAAAATTGGGTACTTAGACTGGTAAAATATTTCAGGTTTAATCCTGGTCAGTGAACCTTACTTTAACGAAGCAGGCTACGAACGTCAGAAGGGAACCCAGCAGGGCAGAGAAAACTCTCGCATGTATAATGAAATGGTCGTTCTGAAACTGATCCAGGCAATGGCCAAGGTGATTCAGTCCCCACCTGACATATTTAGAAATGAAATTATTCATCATTTCCAAAAAAAGGCATTTAAGTAAGTTTTAATTGTCATTGTTTTTCTTCTTTTTTTGTAAATAGATAAGTTACTTTGGGTTTTGCAGTGTTTTCTTTATTATTATCCATATTTCACAGTACAGTAATCATTTAACCATAGAGTGTTGGCAGTGTCAAAAATATTTGTTTTAATATGAATTGTTCTATTCATTAGCTTTGGTCCTAGAAGCTGTCATAGTTCATGAATTGTTTATTATAATTTTGTTTTGCATTTTGTTCTAAAATGTTGCAAGTTAGTGCTATTAACATTAGCATGCTTTTAAAATAAAAGTTTAGTGTCATGTTGCTGATTGAATTGTTAATATATTAAGCCTTTGTAAAGTATTTATTTTGTGTAGCATACAATATACAGAATGCTTATAAAGCTTGGTTCTCATCCGTGGATTAATTATACAGATTAGTACAAAGGTTGGAGTGTTGGCTAGAGATATCTGAAAATCATAATAAATCACATCCACTGTCTCCTACAACACCAACAACCTTTAGGGAGCTACATAATTCAGGTAAATATCCTTGATTTTGTTTCTTGAATTGAGGGGGGGGGACAAGTTGAGGTAATCCCTCACCCTTAGGGTAGAACCTTGGGGTGGAAAACATTCAGTGAATATTCATAGTTGTAAAAATGATTTTCTGCAGTTTAAACTACCCTAAAATGCTAAAACTAGAGAGAGAACATTTTTAATGGATATGTCTTTGTAAACATTGACATATGAACACATCAGCATTTTAAAATCTTATACTGAAGTGAAATATTTGCTGTAAAGGATACATAGCCTGCTCAGCTCCTCATAAGTTTGTATCTTTGAGATAAAAATTCTGAAGAACTGTGAAGAACTTCTGTAGATAAAGCAATTTGTATTGTATGTGAGCAGTATTAAAAAGATTATATATTTATATGAATATCACTTAATTTTTGGAGGGTCTTACTTTGTTAAGTAATATGTACTCTAGGTTATTTTAATGTACTTTGTGTAATTGTAGGAGAGTTTTTCCTTCAATATTTTTTAATGATCAATCTGTTGTACTTCCTACCCTGAAAGTTTGAGAATTTAAGCTATTAAAATACCTACCAACTGGATTTCTCTGGCTACTATTTTCCATTATGAAGCATAATGTAAAAAGTATTGATCAAATGTTACCATATTTAGTATCGATGATAAATATATGCATTTCTTTCTCCAGGTGATGTCGATTTACCAGAGTTTCCACTCATCCCTGCATCCAAAGGTTTTTGTATAACATTGTGGAAAACACTGAAGCATTTCAAGTCCGTTTTAGAATCTGTAGGTGTCTCTATGGATGGCAGTGATATACCAGGACCCTTCAAAGAAGATGGAAAGTTACCAAAGACCCCGGTCAACACGCCAAATTCCGAGACGAAAGCCTCTCAGTCCCAATATGTCGAGATGGACGCTGAAAATGTTGTAGGTAGTACTTCGTAGCTATTGTCCAAGTCTAGCTCCTTTATCTCGGTTATAAATAATATTTTTATTGATATTCAGTGCCTGTGCTGGTTGTGGTGTCCGTTAAGTTTTTCAGGTTGTGGATATTTTAAGATTCCGATCCTACTCGATAACATGTTAGATCATATTCCCTTTTGCAATGAAGCTAAAAGGAGATGATATTTTGCATTCTCGGTATTTTATTTTATAATTTTTTACTGGGCATTTATAAAAACAATTGCATTATGTTACGGTAAGCTCTCTAAACGGCCATTTTTATGATCTTTACTAGATTTTATAAATGTTTGATTGATACATTGTTTAGCAGTTAAGAGATAATAGTATTTTAGAAATTTGTTCTTTGTATGGGTAACTAGTTCTTGGATTGATTTTCAAGGTATTATTTTCCCTTTACTTCAATACTTATGTTTAAAATGATTTTATGTAACTTGAAAATGCCAAATATAAATGTGCTTATCCAGCAATAGACTTCAGGACTCGTATTTAGATAGTCTGTGTCCTCTTAATATTTGGGTGTCCGTGTCTTGTTCAGAAAAGTTTTTCACTCAGATTTCCTGAATTTCACATCTGAAGTTTTGTGTTTGGCCATTGCACGTCATTTTGGTCTTTATTAGTGCTCATAAACCATACTTTTTTCAGTGTTTACATTCAGAGAGGTTAATAACTTTTATTAATTTTATTGTTTTGGTGAAATACTGTCATATTTTATTTAGTTGCATATATGGTATCATTATATTATTTGAATAAGTAGTAAGTGAATTCACTTTCTCATGAAACAATTATACTTAAAATATATTGAGCACTACACAAGTTTTCAGATTGAAGCAAGAGTTAAATAGAGGTTAAAATATGTTTTGCAATATTTTCCTAGTAATTGGTTTTCTATCAAGATGAAGATGTCAGAAGTCGTTTTGTTTTCTGGGTGACTATAGAGTTGCAGCAGGTGCTTTATGTGATAATACTGCATTTCTCAAAATTATAGTAATTTTTCTAAATTAGTATTTTTAGACCTACTGTAGTATTTGGTGATCAGTGAATGTGTGACTTCTCTGACTATTTCCCAGACTTTTTATTTTATATTGTAATAAATTCAGATTTGCAAACCTTTGAGCTGTATTATAAACTTTGATTTTTTTTAGACAGTGTTTGAAGTCTGTGCGGTATACCGTATATGTTAAGGCCCATTTTGCAGATACCATTCATTTATCATGGAACTTTCCAATTGAAGACCACACCCAAAACTAGTCAGCATTGCATGGCATCATTGTCCTATATTCTGTCCTTAGATGAGAATATCTTAAATGCTTTCTGGCGGCTTTTATTATATACTGCCAATAAAAGCTAAACTTGATATGGGTTGTGATGTTTAGGCCATAATGATACATAGAATAATAGCAGGATTTATAGTTAGGTACTGTATAACTAAAAGACATCTTTACCCATTTTTGTTTACTGGTACTTATTCATTTATTGGTGATTATTCAGAGGTTGGAGCCACTTGCAGTATGGATGACAGATAGTAATGATAGTCACTGAGTTTGTTAAAGTGATTAGTCCCATGCAAATATATGCTCTCTGGTTAAAAAACATTTGCTTTGTCTAATTAAATAATATACAAGATGGGAAGTTATTTCTTGTGTCAGTTTAGTTTATAAAGTTTTTTAGCATATAGCTGTTATAGGATGAAATTAGTATGCTCTTAATCCTCTCTTAACAATTAATCCTCCAAATTGCGGTCGTCTTGTTTTTATTAACCCCCTTCTAGCCAAAATGATCAGTGAAAATAACTTTTAAAATTCCTTAGTTGCACGATGAGGACTGCAGTCAGTCATGTGTTATTATGATATCTTTTTAAATCCTTTCAAAATTATCCATTCCATTGGCAGTCTGCCAGTTTAGTTACTGTGAAAGGAGACCCATTTCAGATGAAAGAAAAAACTTTGTTAATTTTTTTTGTTGATAATATACCATAATATGGTGATATACTGTGAACTGGCTTTCTTTGTATCGTTTGTACTTTCAGAACTCTTTGATGTTGTTAAGATGTTATAATCTCATCTGCACTGTAACACTACATTGCAGGTCATACAGGTGCTGAATTTTGTAACTTAGAAATTAGTATTATGGTTTATAAGAAAATGTGCTTAAGAAATCCTTGTTTTTCTTATTTTCTTTAAGGTTTTGTTTAAGGATTATGAATAATTATGTTAATATAGATCATTCAGAAGGTCTTTGATAAATTAACAAGCTTATTAATGTGTTTCAAGAAAAAAAAATGCCTTCATCATTATCTCTTGAACACTTACTTAATGTCATATATAATTTAGGCATTGGGGAGCCATTACTGGATATTGTTTTTGATGTTGTTGCCCTTATTGTTTGCCGTTTGTTGGATTTTACATATCCGAATGTCAAAGCTTATATTAGATTTAAATAATACATTTTTTGCTCTCCAAAGATGCATATCGGCTGCCCACTAAAATGTAATCTCAGTGTCCCTAAGGATTTTCACAATCCTGCCTTTTCTCATTATTTAGAGAAACCGAGTTACTTACCAACTAAGAGGGAAAGCTTGCAGAAATCATCATTAGGGGCTTATGAGAATCTGTTTTAAGTGGGGGACGCTTACAGTTGGATCTGGAGTGCTGACATTTGAAAACATTTGGGGTTTCATTTTTATTGATTTATGCACTTTTCTTTTAACGGGTAGGTATTTTGCAGACGAAGAGGTATTGTGTACAGTACCAGTGTTTATCCATGGAAAGGCACTGATTTGAAAGAGATATTAGAAATACAGTGGAATCTTCTATATCGTCCTTTTTAGGCCTGGTATTGCTATGTGTATAGGAATGAAAGTAATATATATATTTTCTTTTATTTATTATTAAGGAAAGAAAATGTTTTCCCTAGTACTACTAATTCTTCTGCTTCTTCTTCTTCTTCTTCTTCTTCTTCTTCATCTTCTTCTTCTTCTTTTTCTTCTTCTTCGTTTTATTATTATTA
>BDMR012750671.1:0-13000 GCA_002091895.1 Caridina multidentata
GTCATCTGAATTTTATTTTTCTTCTGACTAACTTTCTTCATATCTGCTGTCTCTTACTGAATCCCCCAAATCTTATAATTATCTCTTCTCTGTTTGCAATGCATGTTGGTGGGGGATAAAACAACAAGAGAAACGTAACGTCATTTCCAAAAAGTGCTCGCTATCGCTTTCAGTCAGGCAGCTGTTGAATGCAGTGCTGGTAAGTATAATGACCCGAAATCTGCCAAACAAGCCTTCAAAATCCACAATTCTTGCCCAAAATACGCTTGTTTTTAACTTGATAAAACTGGGTGCAGCTCTCTTGCTATAAGTATAAAGTGTGGTGTCCTTAAGTTTTTTATCCTGACACCCCATCATGATCAAATTAACCTAGTCATCCAATGAGAACAGAAATTTGGCCGCCATCATCCCAGGATTGAATTTCAATGGCTGAAGATGATGATGTTGATGTGCTTGCTTTAGGAGAACATGATGTACTATATACAGCCATTGTGCCTATTTTTTCTTCTAGTACACTTTTAGGAATGTTATATGTATGACAGTTTTTCTCTAATCTTTAAAGGCCATTCTTGATTGCAAGCACTGCAATGACGGATTTCAAACTTACCCTATTTTCAGTTTTTTAACAACGTTAGGCAGTCTCTCAAACCTTAGTATTTGAGTATGGTAATGACAATATACAGATTATAGATAATCAAATCCACAGTAAGTTAAAATATAGTTATATTTTAAAACTACAGAATAAAACTGGCATCTTTCTGATATGTTCACAATCTCCCTTTTTAGCAGTTACGAAATACAATTCAAAGTATAGCAGCGATGAAAAATGTCAAGATAAAAACTATGAACAATTAGGCATTAAAAATTCCTAATTGTGTGAGTCGTCGGTGACTAGGACAGTCTAATTGGCTGTTAAGTAATTCCTTCAATAATGTCTCTTGCATGTATTTTGTGGAGCACAAGATTTTGGAGACTTGCTCCCCTCATTTGAAGCCAAATTTTTATGTATGTGGATGATACAGTATATTTTTAGTGGTAGTGAGAATGAATTTTATGAATCTGTTAGGTTAGCTAATGTGTCTCAGCCTTCTATACAATTTACTGTAGAGAAAGAAACAGATAGATGCTTTGCTTTTTTAGATGTGTTAGTGATGTATAGCAGTAATAATAGTTTTAATTTTAAGGAATATCATAGACCTGCCAATTCTTAAAATTATATTCATTTCTTTTAATTTCACAGTCGTAAAATAAAAACTAATATTATGAATTTTTTGGTTGCACCCATAACATATTTGATTCTAAATATTTAGAAACATAATTAGCTCATATTAAAGCAATATTTTTAAAATTGTGTTATCCACCTCATGTTAGTGATAAGGCTTTTCCACTGCTAAACGTATATTCTACAATCCTAAAGTTCAAGATAGAAATAGGTTTAGAAATATTTTAGCTGTTCCATGTCACCTGAGTCTGTGTAAGATACGAAATAGCTTGAATAAACTTGAGCCAAATGCCACTTTAACTTTTCATTATAGCAATACATTAGGGGGAAAATTAATTAGAAATAGAGTTAGGAAACTTAGTTATCTCAAAATATGTTGGGTGAACCCAAGAAAACCTCCATTGATGACTATGTTTCACGAAGTAGGTAGACACACCACATGGGGCAGTAGTATCACTACTGCGTTTTCACTTTTAGACGTGTGTGATAGCTCGATTTGTTCCGCACCCATACAGGAGATGCTAGCGATAGCTGCATCTCATACGTAGGAGGGTTAAATCCTACTCTCGGTGTACTCTACCTGTGCATATACATATCCTCAGTGCTTTAGAGGATCTATTCATTCGTAAAGGCCGTGTTGAGAGGAGAAGGATACGGTAAAATGGGGCTGTCTTCGCGATCACAAAATACGTCGGGTGAACCCAAAAAAACCTCCGTTGATGACTTAAGTTTCACAAAGTAGATAGACGCACCACATGCGACAGTAGTATCACTACTGCGGGTTCACTTTTAGATGTGTGTAATAGCTCTGTTGGTTCCGCGACCGTACAGGAGATGCTAGCGATAGTTGCATCTTATATGTAGGAGGTTCAAGTCCTCCTCTTGGCGTACTCTACCTGTGTATATACATATCCTCGGTGCTTTAGAGGATCTGTTCATTATCCATAAAGAATATATTCCTATACGGCCTATTGTTTTAGCATGCAATACACCTAATTACAAGCTGGCAAAGTTTGTAATTGTTTCACATTTAGCTTTTAACAATTTTTTTTAACCCTTACACTGTGAGCTAAAAAATTTTATATTCACCTACAGTGTAGAAGGTTTTAAAAGAAATAAAAAAAAAATGTTATTTCAATGTCCTCTGAGAAAAGAGCGCGTCTTCCCAGTTCCAAAGAAGTATATGGCAGCCCTTTAAATTCCTTTGGTGAGTGTATTTAAAGGCATAATTGTTTTGCTTCTGTGATGCCAACGGCACAAGCTCTTTAACTCTAGCGATAGGTAGTGGCCCAGGAGCGATGGGATGGGGGTTAACGCAGGAAGTCGCTTTTCCACACTCTGGTCAGCTGATCTCTAAACTCTACTGTACTTTCGCATGCCATATTAATTAGCTTTGTTTATTTATATATTTATTTATTTTATATATTTATTTACTTTATTAATTATTTATTTATTTACTCGTTCATTCATTTATTTATTTACTTGTTTATTCATTTATTTATTTATACATTCATACATTCAATCATTTATTTTCTTATATTTTTGTTTCGGATATATAAAAACACATTGTATTTTGTAAACATATTTATTTCTATCTCACTTGTAAAATGTGGCAATCAGATTCAAGAAAAGAAAAATACGTACAAGAAATTTACATATTTTCTTTTTATAACTGATAATGTTACACTAACAACTAATGTACCGATTCCTTGCACTAATTTGTAAATAATACAATTATTTACTTATTCTAATTTGCGAGGTTCCACTAATGTTATCAGATAAATGAGCAGCAACAATAAAATGTGTACTATTCCGCAAACATTGTAATTGTGACTTTGCAATTCTCGTAGCGTATACACTTGTATGTAATGGTACACGAAAAATAGCAAGAATATGTGAACATTGGATATATAAACCATGACTAAACAAAACATGATCATTTATTTATATATTTATTTACTTTATTCAATTATTTATTTATTTATATTACAGCCAGTTTCTTCATACTGAATTTCTTTTTATACTGAAATATCCATTTCTCAGATTCACTGTGTTGGTTTTATCATTTGTGCTTTTATCAGCAAATTTATTCACTGATGTTAAAATATCTGATAACAGCATCTTTATACTGTACAATTTTTTCAGTGTTAGCTGTTTCGTCTCTTGTCTTTTTATATACTTGGCATATGCAAAAAGTATCTTAAGAAATAAGATAAGGAACATGATGTAAGAGCTTTTGCTTTTTTCCTTTATTTTCTTTTTCACTGAGTTTATACTAAAATATTTTTCTAATGTATTATTCATGTTCACTTAGTGAGATTTAAACCTATTCTGTACAAACGTTCTGTCGATAACACCTTCATGGTTTTCAGCAATAAAGAATATGCCAAAGATTTCTTTAATTATATAAAAAATAAACATAAGATTAACTTTGCAATGGAAGAAGAGAGAAGCCGCGTATTACCTTTCCTTGATATGTTAATTGACAATACTTCTGATGAAATAACTTCTTCTGTTTACAGAAAACCTATTGTCACTACTTTGGCAGTTAACTGTCTCAGCTATTGTTCACCTTATTTGAAAACAAATACCTTTTCAACATTGTTTTATCAGGCTTTAAACTAATCAAATTATTTTTGATTAGGAATTACTTTTCCTTAAAGAGTTTTTCAATATTAATGGTTTTAGCGACGTAATTTTCTTCAAGCAGCTTAGGAAATTTTGTAACAAGGAATTCTCAAATGAATCACCATTCTTTGGTCCTGATCTGTATCCTATGTATATCAAATTACCATTTAGAAGTAGTATTGTATATGAGGTATTTAAACATAATTTGGTTTGTACTCTGAAGAGACACTTCCCTCATATAAGATTGAACTATATTTTACAACAATTTTAAAGTAAAATAACTTATTAGTTCAAACAAAAGATTACCTAACTACTGTTTTACTTGTACCAAATGTAATTTGGAATATATTGGGACATCCACTAGGAGCATAAGTGTCATAGTGCTAGAACCAATAGCCTATTGACCATTCCAGGCCACTCTGGCATCAGGGAACATATTATGGTATGTAACAGTGATCGAAGTTTGAGTAAGTTTTCCATTTTATATCGAGGCTTTAACAAAAGTGAAACAAGAATTGCTGAATCTTTGCTTACAAAAATGAGAAATACAGCCTTAAATATACATATCAGCTTTTCCTGTGTCTTTGCTGTGATTATTTTGTGTATATAATGTGAAAAAGGGTTATGTTATACAACTATTATAAATCAAATATTGTTCTCTCACATTGGTTTTAGATTCATCTATGATTATGTTGGCAGTGGCTTATGAAATGTCAAATAAAAATGTATTGGTGCTTCCTAGCATTATTATTCATCTCTATATTGAGGTTTCCACGTTCCACACATGTCCGTAACCATTAGCAAGCAATATGCTTTATTCTTATTTGTTTCTACCTGTTTCAGCCAATCTTTTAATTTAGGGAAAGCTTTCCAGCTCTTCCTGTAAGACTGGGTATGCCTTGGATTCATTTTTACAAATTTACATAAAAGGCAGGTTTAGAGTAATACGGAATCAACCGTGACCGGTGTCAGCAACGAACTACCCTCGTCTGGACTCAGGACGGACAGTCAAGCATAGTTGCTGCTTTCGGATCAGGTAGTTCAATTAGATCTAAGAACATGAAATGTGGATCACCTTCCATATCACTTTCACATTTAAAGTAAACTATCAAGGCTGTTTTAATGCCCAGGCTTGTTGATTCATCAATGAGAAAAGAAATTTTACCAATTATCTGCTTGATATGCTGGCCAATTTTCTTTTTCACATTAATGGCTATGTGATTATCTCTGTAGCACTAGTTCGGGAATACAATCCCATTCCAATGTCAACACCATTTTCTTTTTGTAGTACCAGTAAGCCAAAGTGATCAGAGTATGGTCTGTCTCTCTGAGCTAAATAATATGCAGAATGAAAAATTCTCTTGATATGAAGCATTGGCATCACAATTTTCCAAGAGCATCTTCACTAGCTACATTTTTAACACACAGAGCAGCAGTGTGAGCTTTTGATAGTTTATGATTAACCATTTTTTTTCTGAGACTTGTAGTGTATACTTCAATCATCTCCATAATAGGATACTTGGTACTTCTGCCATTCATTTGATAGTCTTAAACCCTTAGAAGTGAAAAGTGTCACATAGCTTATGTGTGCAATACTATACACCCAAGTTTTTTAACCCTGAAGTCTAACCATGGATAAGTTTCCTTCTTTTTCTTCCACATTTCTTCAGTCCAAGCATTTGAACAGGGATACAAGCTAGACTTCATAGCACCATTACTTTCTGAACTATACATGGATCCAGTGTGAAAATTTGAACTAGAAGCAGCCCAACCACAACTTTTGCCACTTCACTGTTATCACTATCAGTCTCCTGTACTTTCCTCCTCTTACACCTCATTTTGTTTACGAAAGAAAAAAGTCAACATTGTTTGCTTAGAAGCCACAGACCACCAGCCACCATGGCTCTACTAATGCCACTGAAACACTGAATCAGAAGACAAGGCCACTTGCTGATTTAGCGGATTTTCAAAAGACCGATAGCATCTTTTTACAATGATTCCCATGATCTTATGGGGTGTCTCAATCTATGATGATGGCATTAGTACACTAAAGCCATCACTATCAAATCTAATTCTTAGGTGAAAGTCGCTTGAAACATTAGAAATTTGAAGTATCGGCCAATGCAAGCAAAACACGCTAAATTGGCATCATTGAACTGGGCCTAAAGCCTTAGTAGTGTTACTTGGAACAAAATTATATAGACAGAAATAATGCTTTTAGTCACCTGGCTAAATTGAAACCAAGTAGTCAGATATGAATAAAGAATGTCTGTCTAAAGAACTATCGCTAAAGCCATGAATATCATCTCTGATTATTAGTATTAAAAGTGGTAGATTGGCAACTTTGTCTCGTACCCTCTATCTCGCAGAAATGGACAGGAAGCGCTCAGGTAGAGTTAGGTATTACATGTTTCTGGATTCGTGCCAGTACAATTCCAGCCTGTTTACTTTTTAAATGTATAAAAATTTAAATACTAATGAATCTTAAAAAATAATCACAAAAAATATTGTAATAACTAATTAGTAATGTAATACTAATATTTTCCTGCCGCCACCAACAGCACCCACAAGCCATCATTCCCTCATCCTGTCTTCCTTCCCTCACCCCACCATCCACTTGTAGAGGGAGCTCCGGCAGCACTGCACCCCTGGTAAATATTCATAATCTCTTATAAAATTCAAACCCAAGCACTGCTCTGATAATCAGCTATGATAAGATGTTTAGCAGTGTTGAAGAGTATTGGCACGGTTGGTTGGCTTTGTCATACAGAACTTGTTTAGCCTTAAGTAGCATATACAAATTTTGTGTGTAAAATGCATTAGAAAATGTTGTAAAGTTGTGTAAGAACTCATTTTTTATAACATAAATGCACAAAGAATTTGGTATAGGTATTGAAATAGTCAGCAGTTTCCAAACTTGATGAGAACTCCAAATAATTGCTATCCTAATAATATGTGGATCTATTCTTCATAAACTCGAAAAAAATATATATGTAGTCCAGTGATGAAGGTGAAAAAATAGAGATTATAGCTCAAATTTTTTGCTCCTGAGGAGACCCGCTGGAGGACAAAAACTATGAGCTATAATCTCTCGTATTTTTTCACCTTCACTAGTGGACAGCATATTTATGTATTTATATTTGTATGTAATCTGATAGGCAGTTGTTTATGTATGGTTGGTAGGGTGAATAGATGGATAGTTAAAGGGTCATGTAAAGAAAGCATGCACGAAACATCTTTTAGCATGATACAGTGAACCAAGAGTTTACATGTTATTGCCAAATACACAATAACTCTTTAAGTGAAATTTATGGAAAAAGAAGCTTAATTTATTAAAATGAATCATATGGCTGGTGTTCGATTACAAAGAATATTCATTTGAATTCATTACCAAATATGCTGTGTTTACTGTACTGAAAAAATATTTAAGATGAAGCAAGGTAAAGGAAGACAGTAGACCTCAAATACAATTTCTCTCTCTCTCTTGGTTTTCAAAGATAAAAACAAGAAATAAATAAATGAATCCATTTGATCAGCTGAGTGAACAAGAGATATTGAGAAACAAGTTAAGTTAATTATATATTACTTGTATTGTTCCTTGAAATCTTGAATGTGGTATGTCATGGTTTTGGTTCTTATGATGGAATTTGATGGCATTTGTGATGTGAATTATCTGAGACACTTCGACTTCCCCAACTGAAATTAAAGATTACTGATTTTATTCTATTAAACAGTACAGGGGTGTGAAAATAGAAGATTTTAAAATTTTTATAATTTATTAGGTATAAAACATAAAGGTAAGAAGATATTACTAAAAGAAATACAAAAAAAAAAATTAGAATTGAACAAAATCAGTAGTAAATAATAACAAATCACATTCTGAGGCAGTTATTACGTATATATAAATATTGTATGAAAAGAACTCATATCAGTTCTTACTGTAGATAGTAAACACTTCCCTATAAATATAACTTGATATTTGATGATCAGCTCGTCACTATGGCTGGAAAGATATAAAGACCACTGGTATAGTAGGTATAATAGATGGACTTATAGATGAGGTAAAATGTACAGTATTAGGAGAAATCTGTAATAACCATAGAATATATCAAAATTATCACAAATACATATATAACTTACTTTTCTTAGGATTTTACACAAGATTATCATTTCAGTAACACTATTACGCAAATTAATAATATTACATTTTACGTAGCTTTCATAGGGTAACACTCACTATCCAAGCTTGGGAAGACTTCAGTTGGTAGTGAACAAAAACAATCTTTAACCAATAACAGATTTTCATTGGAAAAACGAAACAGGGATGGAAAACTTAACAAATAGACTATAACAGCAATGGCATATAAATAACTCAAATATTAAAATAGTAAATAAACATTTTACAGATGAATAATTTCTAGTTTATTAAATAAAAGTAGTGACATGGCAGTACTTTCATGTTTTATTCTTGCATCTTGTCCTCTTCTCTCATGTGCTGCCTCAAATGCTAATGCTAGCATATACTTTGAATTGTGGAATTCAATATGTTTCACTATTTCAGAAAATAGCAGTGCTGGTTAGAGGTTATGAACACAGTTACAGTAAATACCAAGTCGGGTATGAACATTATTTATTACACCATCAACAGCTTTTAGTTCCAGAAAGGGGGAGGAACACCTCTTGTAGGTCAGACCCAGATTAGGTCGTGTTAGGCATGTTTATCCTACCTTGCCCACCCTCGATACTCATTGTTGGATTCTATAGTTAGAATTTGTGGCTTTGCCAATATCCATATATAAGCATGCTAATATGCGGACTGACTGCATCGGCAGTTCATGGCGTATTCAAGACCAGCTCTCCCCTTTTAAACAAACAGGAGATGAGCAACCCTTTAGATCTTAGACTGAGTGAAAAAAAATTTCAACAGTGTGGAAGGGGCCATGTTTGTCAATGCCACATAATAATCTGTGGATTTATTAGTATTTTTTTTATTTCTTGTGCTGCAAATGAGTTGGACCAATCCAAACAGATTTTATTTCACAAGACTGATCAGAGAAACTGCAATGACATTAACTGGGCAAAAATGTGTTTGCCTCCAATGTTTGTCACATTTATCTATCATTGTGTGTCCCAAAGAAGTGCAGACAAATGATGCTCATATTCATACTCCATGGCTTCAAAACCTTGTACAATCTATTTTATGTTAGCTTCTTGATTGCTGCACAGAGTAGTTACCTTTCCTCTGACTGTGAAACTGACCATGGATTTAACCCCCAAACAAATTAGCATACAGATGGGAGTGTTTGCTGAACATTTTTACTAGAAATCATGCTAAATCAATTTTCTGTTATCAAAGATCAATGAATTTCTTCCAGAAGTCTGAGACACTCAACACCATTTATTATCATCCTTCTGATAGGATGACTCTTCACTCCTGTTTTCCTTCTGGCTGATGTTTTGATAGATCCTTTGACATACCTGTCAGACAATATCCACCCTTTGAAGAAAATGATGGCATTATGACACTGTTGTAGGGCTTGCCCAGAATCTGAACTACTGTGTGACCATTACTGAACTACTGTGTGCATAGTGTCCTCACATCTTCTGGAGGAGGATCAGATCTAATTATCCAGATGGATACTATTTCTTTTCCCTTCCCTTTTCCAGCCGGACTGTGAAGCATTCAGCAGATTTTTACAAGCTATCTTCCTCCTTTGACTTTTTTTGTTTCACTCTGTAAGGCTAACCTCTGCATCGTAGCACAGTTGCACAGGTTTGTACCCCTCTCATCAGCTGTCAACTGTTCCTTTTTTTTTTTTTTTTAACTTAGCATACATGAACTTAACATTTCTGATCAGTACATTGCTCTTTCAGTGCTTTGACATATTTCATCTAGGCTTCTGCAGTTTGGAGACCCTCTTTGTGCTGATAGTGCGTTTCCATCATAATTTTTTATGAGACTAAAAGCGATCTTTTTTCAAATGCACATGTAAAGTCATGTTCGTTTGCAATCTCTCCTTTAAACTTTCAAATCATATGCACCCACTTGGTTGTCTGGTTAATGGGAACTTCACTGAACGTGTGGTTTGTGTGTTTAACCGCACAATTGTCTCATAAACTCTCATTAACGTCCAGAGCAGACAGTCAACTTCTTTCATTGCAAGCCAAGTATACTGGGCCAGTGTGATCATATATTGACAGCCAGAGAAGCAGTGGCTCAAAAGAGGTAAAATTCAGTTTCTAGTAAAATCTCAGTTATCTTGGACAAATTCAAGCATAATTTTTATCCAGTCATAAATGGGACCCAGAAAGAAAAATTCACATGATTTTGCACTTTGAAGAATTCATGTAAGTAGCCTTTTGGGGTCTTATAGTCTCATGCACTGGTAGTATTATGAGGTGCTGCAGCATTATGATTATCTTGGGTTAATGTTGTGCATATGATCAAACACATCTTTCACAGTAAATTTCTTGTCATTCCATTCATTCGGGATAAGGCTTGCCTTTCAGTTGTGCTTTGTGTTTTATATGCCAGTATCTGGGCCCTGACTTCCCTGTATGCTTCAACTGCTGGAGTAGGGTAAAATGAGCTCTGTCAGCTAAAATGACATCTGTTGTTAATGGTTATTACAACCTTTCAATTTGCAAAACCTCATTTTCACTAGATAATTACTCTTTGTTTGATATGATAATTCTAGCATAAAAGTTATTTAACTCCAGTTGGCTTCATAGCACCAGTACATCTGAAAAAGACCTTGTATTTTATGCAGTTAACATTTATTTTCCTTAGAAATTAAGTAAAATTTTGAAAAAAAACAAAATATGAAAAATGGCAAAAAATAATAATAATAATAAAAAAAACATATATATTTCTTGATAAACTGTAAAATACTTGATCCATTCCATTGTTTAGGTTTTTGAAATGAAGAAAAGGCATTTATACTAGTCTTGCAATCATGGATTGACAAATAAATGAATGTAAAACCATTTTGTTCCGAAAAATAGGTACAGTTTGAAAGAAAATTTGTTTACTGTGGAAAGTGTGAAAATCCAACCAATTTATGAAATATAACATTTATTAATAAAATATTATACTAAAACTATCCAAACATATAAATTACTCTCTAACAGATGTTGAAAGAATGTACAGTATCAAATATAAACGGGGAACACAAGAGGCATACATTTCAACAAATGAAAATACACTGTAAGTAAGATTTTCGATGCCAACCAGACCATGATTACCTGCAAAATCCTTAATTTTTTTGTAATTTGTTGGTACTGTCTGAACCATTATTTTTTACCATGTTCCAAATGATGTTTGTATATATCTTACTTGAGGAACCAAAACTAGTGACAGGAGCAGCAACATCCAAATTCAAATTCAAACATTCATTGGAAATCAACAAAATACAAGCTGTTATACACTTTACACGATTCTCTGAAGCCCATATAGAGCAAGATTAACAGCCAGTCTCCGTGTCATACTCTTCTTCATATTAACGGTCAGAAGCTCGTAAGTTCAAGTTCACTCTTAATTTCTTCTTGTGTTTGAAATGTAGTCTTTTCCCTTGATGGTGCCATGGTAATCTGGAAAAATAAAAATAATGAAAGACTGGTTTATGGAGAAAAAAAAAGTATATACATATACTGTGTAAAAGCTTAGGTTATGTAAAATGAGAGAGAGAAAAAAAAATTATACACATAACAAATATTATACATAAATATGTATGTTTATGCAAGAGTTTTTGATTAAATGGATTTTTAAATGCAGTTAAATGAGCAGTAATTCAAGGCTACATCGTGTCTTTGTTTCTATATATTTTATATCGTCATTCAAGCTAATGCTATGTAAAATGAGAGATAAAGATTAGACTTATACCTATACATTATGCCCAGATATTTTAGTTTGTGGACAAATTTTCAATAGACCGGCCATGTAAATGCATTTAAATGCCAAATTAAATGCCCCTTCACTCAAGGTCACACCCATTTATCTTAATTTTTGCTATTTATATCATATTTTATTTTATGTTGCAACAGATTACAATCAGGTCTTTGGCTGGGGATAGGGACCGGAAAATGCAGCCCAACTCGAAAAAACGTAAATCGATAAGAGTGAACACTATTATGCATACTGGAGGACACCATGACAGGTGTAAAAAATTACAAATGCAATTATAAGTTAATAAGGTAAATATCAAAGAAATAAAAATCAAGTAACTGTATACTATTTTACTTACCAGAATGTGCGGTATTCCAAGGCTTACATAGGCTGGAGATTGATGTGCAGTATTGTTGTACATCTAAGGTGAGGAGCATGAAGTGCTTTGTAAGAGGCATACATTTTTGGATCTGGTCTTCCATCCAAACAACAAGCAACTTCTCTGACTTCTGTAGGTCCACTCCTCTTCGCTGTTATTATAGTGAACTTAGTTCAAGCTGCAGATTTCACGGGTAGGTCCACTCCTCTTCGCTGTTATTATAGTGAACTTAGTTCAAGCTGCAGATTTCACGGCCTCAGTAATGCATTCTTTATCCCTGACGATGGTAGAGATGGTGGAGGCAGACAAGCCAGACTTACATGCGATGGCAACCATTGGCATGCCAGCCTCTCGTTTGGCGATGATATGCAATTTCACGATTCTCCTCTGCTTCTTCTCTCCGCCAGCAGGAGAAGTACTGGGACGTTTACCATGTATAATAAGAAATGTAGAGTAGCTGCAAACGACGGAACACAAAAATCACATGAGCACACAATGCATACACAACCGAGGCTAGCGAGCGACTGAGAACTAAGGCAGCATGAAGGTAAGCTGACCGCTGCTTCCCTTGCTTCCCTCTTGTGCGGCGCTGCCAAATTTCCAACTTTGCATGCTGAATTTGAGAATATTTTTCAATAAATTTTGATTTTCTTTAAATTTTTTTCAAATTTTTGGGCAGTGGGCAGCAACGTATCTCTGAAAAAACGCAAGTTGGAAGAGCCCAAGTCGGAGTATGTCTGTATTGATAAGCTTACTTTAACCCTTTCACTGCGAGTATTCCATATATGGTTAAATATCCTTCCGGAAGTTCACTGCGAGTATCCCATATTTGATTTTATATGATTTCAAATCATGCACCAAAGCTAAACGTAGTAAAAATGGTCTA